>CM077440.1:18734857-18992357 GCA_039654765.1 Mylopharyngodon piceus | reverse complement strand
TTCTGTTTTCTCATGACCTTGATTGGGCCATATGTATATGTGTTCTGGTAAAAGCAACATTACTAAATGCCAGATGTCGTTGTTTTATCAGTTTTGAAACATGAGCACAGTTTGTTCAGGAAGCTGTGATGGTGTTAATACGCTGTTACTCACAAACGTTTGGTTTCTCCTCCCATCTCCTCACGACATCCAAACGCTCGGCATTGACGTATACGACTTAATGTTTCTGTTATGTGAGATTATGCAACTCTATGAGCTGCAGATGTTCTGAATCTGAAGGGCTGGGTGACGGTCATGGCTGTCGAGTGTGGTTCTGCTTTGCCCTGTAACCTCTCACCATAAAAAATAATCACTTAAAGGCCCATCATGCTTAATTTGCCTCATAAAAACGTTCCTGTTGTCTGTCAGCCCCTCCAGAGAACACGTGGACGCTGCGGACGCCGTCTGCATCACGCGTACGTCATTCTGGTGCAGGTACAGCGTGGTGGAGGATGGCTGACAAATGTTGAGCAATCGTATATTCACGTATTGTTTTCAAACGTGCATCACAGACGGTCATTTACAGGATCTCAGACTGTTTTACAGCGCGAGTTTTGTGACTTCATTCTGTGGTTTCTGTGTCTGTCAGTCAGTCAGTCGCACACATCGGTTGTAGATCACTGGATTTGTTTCTCTTGGCGAACATCTTCACAACTAGAATGAATGAATACTAAATTAATTAATATAATGATAGACAGACAGAGACACACACACACACACACACACACACACAGACAGACAGACAGACAGATAGATAGACAGACAGATTTGACAGACACACACACACACACACACAGACAGATTTAACAGACACACACACACGCGCACACACACACAGACAGATTTGACAGACACACACACACACAGACAGATTTAACAGACACACACACACACACACACACAAACAGATTTAACAGACACACACACACACAGACAGATTTAACAGACAGACAGACACACACACACACACACACACACACACAGACAGATTTAACAGACAGACACACACTCACATACACACACACACACAGATTTGACAGACAGACACACACACACACACACACACACACACAGACAGATTTGACAGACACACACACACACAGACAGATTTGACAGACACACACACACACACACACAGACAGATTTAACAGACACACACACACACACACACACACAGAGATTTAACAGACACACACACACACACACACACACACACACACGATTTAACAGCACACACACACACACACACACACAGTAAACAAACACACACACACACACACATATAACATACACACACACACACACACATATTTAACAGACACACACACACACACAGAGATTTAACAGACACACACACACACACAGACAGATTTAACAGACACACACACACACACACACACACACACACACACACACAGACAGATTTAACAGACACACACACACACACACAGACAGATTTAACAGACACACACACACACACACACACACAGACAGATTTAACAGACAGACACACACTCACATACACACACACACACAGATTTGACAGACAGACACACACACACACAGATTAGACAGACAGACAGACACACACACACACACACACAGATTTAACAGACACACACACACACACACACACATATTTAACAGACACACACACACACACAGATTTAACAGACACACACACACACACACACACACAGATTTAACAGACACACACACACACACACACAGATTTAACAGACACACACACACACACACAGACACACACACACACACACACAGATTTAACAGACACACACACACACACACGGACAGATTTAACAGACAGACACACACACACACACACACAGACAGATTTGACAGACACACACACACACACACACAGACAGATTTAACAGACACACACACACACACACACACACACACAGACAGATTTAACAGACACACACACACACACAGACAGATTTAACAGACACACACACACACACAGACAGATTTAACAGACACACACACACACACACACACAGACAGATTTAACAGACAGACAGACACACACACACACACACACACACACAGATTTAACAGACAGACACACACACACACACAGACAGACAGATAGACACACAGAGAGATTTGACAGACACACACACACACACATACACATACACACAGATTAGACAGACAGATAGACACACACACAGAGATACAGAGACACACACACACACACACAGACAGACAGATTTAACAGACACACACACACACACACACACACACACAGATAGACAGACAGATAGACACACACACAGATAGATAGACACACACACACACACACACACACAGATAGACAGACAGATAGACACACACACAGATAGATAGAGACACACACACACACACACACACACACACACAGACACACAGATAGACACACAGACAGATAGATAGACAGACAAGCCTCATCTTTAATGTTAATATTTTTTCCTAAATGTGAATTGTTTGCACAGATACGTCTCGTCTCGCTGTTTTTCTCGTCTGCTCTCTGTGACACCTGAACACAAAGTGTTTTGTTTTTGCACAATACGCAGTGTTCCTCAGTTAATGAAGACAAATTCAGTTTTAGTGTTATCAGTCCACACTGTGTTCTTCCAGTAGTCGTCAGGATCACTCAGGTAATATTTGTCACACGATGAGCAGCGGTGTTGTGATTGGACAGCAGTGTTTTCCTCCCTGTTCAGTTTTCCTTACAGTGGATTCATGAAGATTAATAGCAGCCGATGCCAGAGATTCCTGGCGATCCTCAGCAGATAACCTCAGATTCTTTACCACTGCTGTCATTATTGTTTAAAGCTGAAGTGTGTCATTTCTATGAAATGCATTCAAAGATTTTTTCTAAACACTTTTACCCATCTATCATTGGCTGGACAAACAGATACTGCCCTAAACTTTGTAAAAACGTTTTAATATTCAAAAAATGGCATGCATTACCTTTAAGTATTGCATGTTTTAATATGCAAATTATCTGCCTTGCTGAAAGGGTTTTCATTGTACATCTGGGACTAGATTACATATTTCCAATTTTAAAGACTTCAACAATGGTTTTGTAGTCGAAATCTCTTATTAACGTTAAATTTTAAAGTTTTTTCTTGGTTATGTGAACGTTAAGGGAACATTCCATTTTATCATTCTTCAAACATTATGGGAACGTTACTTTTGAATGTTCTCTGAACATTCCAAAACAAGTAGTAACATTTAAAAAGCTAATTTATACATTTTATTATTGATTAAATGTGTTATTAATATGCGGCGGGCCTTATGTAACTTGTGTTGTGTCTGTACAGGTGTCTTCAGGCTAGACTTTGCTTTAAAGGGACAAATATGTGCTCTGTGTCCATCGCAGGTGGTGCGCACCTGTCCTGCTCCGAGACCACATTCCTTCCCTCCCGCAGCATCTGATGACGTTAGTCCAGCACGGCCACCCCTCGGAAAACTACCGGATGCTTTCCTGGATCGCTGGGATTTCTGTCTCCAGGCAACATGGACATACACAATCCTTACATTTCTGACATGCACACAACTATTCAAAATAAAGCAAGAAGCCAGCCGTGGCCATGCGCTATAGAGGGTTTAATATGGTTAAGGGGTCATGAAGCAGACGCTTACCACGCTTTACCATAGTAAAATCAGTGTATCGGCCAACATGCATTTGCTTTATGAGAATAATTGGGCATGAGATTGATTTGTATGCAGCCAACAGATTTCATAAAATGGTAATATAGTTCATTAGCCTGACTGTGAGTGATTAATAGATTTGTGGCATTAACTAAACTGGTCTGTGGTTACAGGTGTGTGTGTGTGTGTGTGTCAGAACAGCTCATCCAATCAGATTTCAGCCAGTGTGAGTGGTTCAGTTGCCATGGACCGATACGAGGTTGGTGGGCCATGTTATATTTGCAGTGAACACAGCTGTGTGACTTCAGGAGAAGACAAATGGAGGCCCAATGTCAACAGGCCATAAAACGTACACAGAAATATATCACGAGAGGGACTCAAGGCACATATTTACACGTGTATATGAGGATCTATCTGATGTGCTTGTGTGTAAAGTCTCACTTGAGTGCAAATTATACATTTGCAATTTAATTTGATTGTATATCAAGTCCTGATTCATTTCTGGCTCTTTTCATTTTTAGTTTAACCTTTGAGCAATGCATTTTTCCACACACACACACAAAGGAAATCAGACTGCGACTAGATATGTGCTTCATAATGATTTGTGGTGTTATTAATTTCTTTAGCATCTCTATTATTTTGAATTGCAGTTAAAATGTGAATGCAGAATATAACGGCACACGTGCATTTTGCCGGGAAATCGGTATTGCTGAGCTCATCGTTTTGCAGAAACTTCATCCAATAAAACAATTTATGACTTGTGCTGATGTGCAGCTGGCCGCACCATCACTAATGGCTTTTAAATGTGCTCCTTCTGGGCTCGCGGAGAGAAATACACGAGAACGGCCCGTGATTTATGGCTCCGCTTACCTTTCACCTCGACTGCAGCGCTGCTCCTCATCCTCTCCTGCGCTCGCGGCCCTGCGATGTGGCGAGATCCGCGCTACTGTGTGTGATTTTTATTGCGATCTTTGGCGCAGCCGTGTGCTTTCTCACAGGTGCCAGTGGAGATAAAGAACGTTATGCTTCTGATTTATGGAGACAAGCAGATCATATCTAATACATGCGTGTGTTTAGATCGCTGCCGTGGGCTCCAGTAGGCCTATATTTTCTTGGCTTTTTTCTTGTGCCCAACCATGCAGGATTTGCCAAACATAAGCTACTTTTTATGAAATTACAGCATCCTCGTTGAGGTTACTATCAGGACACTTTAAACCCCTACTAACCTTGATAAACTGAATAAACGTGTGCTAAGCTAACAGGGAATGTTCTCAGAACTTTTCCAGTAACGTTAAACGCACAATATGTAAGATTTTAGGATTAAAATATCCAAAAACCAATAGAACAGTGTTCTATATTTTGTTGGCTTGTGTACTTACTTTATCCCAGATGTTTCCAAGAATGTTTAAATCCAGAGAAATAAGCAATTCGAACCAGTCACAATACAAAGAATTTCTGTTGCAACTTCCGTTTCATCACAACCTGAAGCATTGACTCATCTGATGTTATTGTATCTAATAAACACACTGATTAATTTGTTGGCACGGTCTGAGATTATGATCAAACGTTCTTCCAGTAAAGTTAAATGAACATTTGTTTAAAGTTATCTGGTCTTTAATAATGTTCTCCTAAATGTTATCACAAAAACATTTTTCCTGAAGCGTTTTAGTTGGTCTAACATTTTTATAAATGTTACTACTTGTTTCAGAACCTTCAGAAAACATTCAAATGTTATTTAATGTTAGCAAAAAAACACTTGCATAACCGAGAAAAACGTGGAAAATTCAAAAATAACATTTTCACAAATTAATAGGAACATTAGCAAAACTTCTTTTTGTCAGCTGGGTGCAGCCATGTTTCTATAGAGATTTGAATGATGCAGTCATGATTCACAAGCATCAAGGTTCACCGACAGATGACGCCCATTTTACACCAATGGGATTCAAACGACGCATGAAATACCTGGACGTTTACATTGCTTAGTAAAGGCCTGTGCGAGAGATGAACGTGCCGATAGCGTCGCGCAGGGTTGCACAGGATAAGCAAACACCTACATCGGTTGTTGGATTCATTGTACTCTCCTCAATCCTTCAGGGGAATATCATGTTCCCGTGGCAGACGCAGGAGTTCAGGGTCTTATCACGTCTGAAATTGAAGGATCAAACGCTCGGTTTGCAGCAGTGATCCGAACAAGAGCTGAAAGCGGTTAGCCTGATGCCCGTTATCTATATATAGTGTCTGCTTTGGGATGGTCATCTGAGGTCTCTTTGATGCCCACCTATCGCTGATAATCTTTTGTCGTGGCCTTGCTAATTGCCTGAAACCTTGTTAGATGTACACAGGCCACCAAACGGTCATCTGGCTTATCGCACTGAATCCAATGTTCATGTTCTTAAGCAATGACTCTTCTTTGCTCTGTTGTTCTCTGCTGAAAACAACAGCATGTGTTGTGTTTTGCTTGCATTGGATTCTGCTGCTTCAGTGAGGCTTCTTTATTATTGCCTGACAATGAAAATTCCCACTTTGTATTTTCTAAAATGCATGTTATAGATCTTATTATGAACCTTTTGTTTGTGTATGTTCTATTTATTTATTTATTTATTTATTCAGTGAAGTGTCAGTCTTCTCTCTGGTGATGTATGCAGGATTCTCCAATCATTTAGTATACATAAACTCCGCCCCTGCAAGCTCACGCTCATCTGCATACACTTGAGTGCTACGCCCACATCTGAAGGCCTCAGATGATCAAGGACCTGTGATGTTTCTGTATCACGTTCACATAGACGTCCTGCTGCTCAGTGTCGAGTCTCTCTTCTGCTGCTTCTGCTTCAGTAAATCAGGTCAGCCGTGGGTTTGGCACAGGAGCACGTGTGTTTGGCTCAGGCCTCAACAGGCACCAAACGCAGCGCATTCAATCCGCGCAATGAACGCACATATCATTTACCATCCGTAACATGTCGTTCTGAAGCCTCTAGTTCATTTGGCAGTTTGCTAGTGTGTGAATGTTAGGAGGGAACAGGAGAGAGAGAGATATAAAGCGAGAGTGTTCTCGGGTTACAGAGATGGTAGAGAGTGAAGATCTGGTCTTCTGGCTGCCGTCCGGCTCTTGTGATTATTCCAGTCATGTTGATGTGCCGGCTGGAGCAGAAGCAGCTGACTGTGTCTGATTGCACTGACCACACTTCTGTCCACTGCCAATTCATGCAACCCGAATGACCATATACAGTCTTAGAGTTTAACTAGTGACTTTAGCAATGTGTATCTGGGCGCCATACACTTAGGTTTGTTTAATTATTGACCTAAACCAGCTGTGCCTGAGCCAATATGGCTCAAACTGATTTAATTAGAATGCACATTATGTGTGAACTGAACAAATGATATCATGTTGCAAGCTGATAGAGATGAAAAGTAACCCCCAGCAACCACCAATCTCCTCGCCCCACTCCAAATGGGATTCGACCCGACGTTTCCAGCATGGGAGCCAAGCATGTTAACAAGAATGCTAAATGCGTCAGTCGCTAGTGTGCCTCTTGAGATCAGAGGAGTGAGGTTTACTCGCACAGCTCTTACTAGCTGGCCTCCGTTACACTCATGGCAATTAACCTCACTCCCATCCAGGTCACGGCACCAATGGTACCCGTCCGGTTCTACTCGCCCGGCTCAGAGTGGGATTCGACCCAATGTTTCCAGCATGGGAGCCGGGCATGCTAACAAGGACGTTAAAGACCATAGCCTCTATCGTCAGTCGCTAGTGCACCTCTTGAGGTCAGGGGAGTGAGTGAGTCCTATCCGGGTCACGGCACCTATGTAACCCCTCCGGTTTTACTTGCACCTCTCTGAGCAGGATTCGAACCTACGTTTGTGGCATGGGAGGTGGACACGCTAACAAGGACGCTAAAGACTACAGCCTCTAGCGTCAGTCGCTAGTGCGCCTTTTGAGGTCAGGGGAGTGAGCGAGTCCTATCCGGGTCACGGCACCAACGAGTGAGTCTTATCCGAGTCACGGCACCATTGTAACCCCTCCGGTTCTACTGACACCATTCTGAGCAGGATTCAAACCTGTGTTTGTGGCATGGGAGGTGGGCACGCTAACAAGGACGCTAAAGACCACAGCCTCTAGCGTCAGTCGCTAGTGCACCGCTTGAGGACAGGGGAGTGAGTGAGTCCTGTCCGGGTCTGAGCAAGATTCGAACCTACGTTTCTGGCATGGGAGGTGGGCATGCTAACAAGGACGTTAAAGACCATAGCCTCTAGCATCAGTCGCTAATGTGCCTCTTGAGGTCAGGGGAGTGAGCGAGTCCTATCCGGGTCACGGCACCAACGAGTGAGTCTTATCCGGGTCACGGCACCATTGTAACCCCTCCGGTTCTACTGACACCATTCTGAGCAGGATTCAAACCTGTGTTTGTGGCATGGGACGCTACAGACCACAGCCGCTAGCGTCAGTCGCTAGTGCGCCTCTTGAGGTCAGGGGAGTGATCGAGTCCTATCCGGGTCACGGCACCAACGAGTGAGTCTTATCCGGGTCACGGCACCATTGTAACCCCTCCGGTTCTACTGACACCACTCTGAGCAGGATTCAAACCTGCGTTTCTGGCATGGGAGGTGGGCACGCTAACAAGGACGCTAAAGATCGCAGCTTCTAGCATCAGTTGCTAGTCTGCTTCTTGAGGTCAGGGGAGTGAGTGAGTCCTATCCGGGTCACGGCACCAATGAGTGAGTGAGTCATATCCGGATCACGGCATAAATAGCCTACAATTCACAATTCATTTGACTTTCAAAATGTGATGCTCCTGGGTGAATGTTCATGAGAAAAAAATTTAGATCTTATGAAAGATTTGAGCACAAACTATTGTTTTAATTTGAAATAATATGCACTAATGAATCATTTACAACGAGACCAGGAACATGTCTTTGAATGCATAGAGTCAATTGTTTTGTGGTTTAAGTTTTTATAAATTTTTCAGACACTAAATTTGTGCATTTTGATTTGAAGTTGATGTTAAGAGTAAGCTTGTGTCATTCCTCTTGGCATGACAAGACAACCTGCTGGCTGTCGATCTCAGATGGATTGAGCACATGCTGCTGGATGAAGAAGCCATGAGACCGATTATAGAACCATCTGAAGTGTCATAAAATCTCAGAGATCTGCTCAATAATGACAGAATGAGGGAAGTCAAAGGGTACAAATGTCAAAACCTGGTACTGAAAGTCCCTGGAAAGAACAATAACTCGGCTCACCGTTTGAACCCTTTCTAATCGATTTGAAATCTTCTGGTTCCTCCTGATGGAATCCATGCAACACACGACAAGTAGAGATCAGGACATCTGAACAAACTCCCATGATAACCATAAATTATCATAAGCAGTGAGTTTGCATTGTCTTTGGAAAATAATTTAAAAGTAGGCAAAATCTCTCAAAGTTTCTAGGTCTCAATCCCATCTATGTATTTACATATATAGATGAATTCACGTATTAATTAGGGCCGTCAAATCAATTAATCGCATCTAACATAAAAGTTTGTGTTTATATAATACACACAGACAAATCTGCTGCTGATGATGATAATGATACTGATGGAGATCATCATTGTTTTGCATGAATACTGGTTGTTTGTTTTAGTTAATAGTGTTTTGCTTGAATTCTCCAAGTTTGTTGAAGCTGCAATGCAGTAAATCACTATTTAATGGTACATAAACATTTCCAGTTCATTTGAATCCAATTTAAGCCTCATTATGGTTCATATGAGACAATCCTGCTTACAGGCCAGTGTGAATCTAGTTGTTCTTGTTTATGTGAAGTAAACCAGATCACAGTGCTTTTTTGGTGATAGAGGCCAGTGTTTTCTGAGCAGGTTTAACCCCCAAAAAAGTGATATTTCTTTGACAACGCGATGTGTTCGGTGTCACACGTTTACTGTTCACGTGAGAGCAGGTTCGAGTGGGAGTCTATAGGAGTTATATGAAAGGATGAGATGAATGTTTCCCGTGTCGGATGAAGTATGTTTGTTCAGGTGTGCTTTGGGTCATTCATCCACATCCATCATGGTCAGTCTATGGCCTGAGAAAGCTGTGCAATATTTATTCATTTATCACTCCTAAATAATGCTTAGAAGTAGGTCAGTTACACTGGTAAAAGAGCTGTTGCTCACAAACACAATAACAAACCATCTGATTGATAGTTTAGACTTTCTGAGCAAGTAAAAGCCTTTTAGTGTAATTGTACAAACGTCCTCCTTCATCTCGTGCTTTACGTGTCTTTCTGCTGTGAAATCTTTACTGATTATGTATCTCATTTCATATGTCAGGCTTTATGGGGTTAAAAGAATCCCAGATTTTCACTCTCTCTCATTTTTGGAGACCACCGTATGTCACGTTAGAGGTAAAATGGGTTGAAAGCATGTTCCATGTCGACTTTCTGTGTTTTTCTCTGACTTCTGGTCTGTTTTCATTCTGAGGCTTTCAGGGTTCAGAGAGTTTAGCTCAGGAGGTTTTGTGGACTGAGTCTGACCCAGTACAAAGGTTCAGTGGGGTAACGCTGGGACACGCACACACACACACACACACACACACACACACACACACTGCATGCCACGTCTCTCGGAGGGCTCCGAAATAATGTCCTCAGATGGTCCCTGATCCTGAGCTAGTAAACACATGACAGATTCAAACACCTGCCGCGCCGCTCTTTCTCTCTCTCCATCTCACAGTATCTCTGTGAACACACTTGTATTAAACCAGCAGAGCACATCAGTAAAATGCAGTGATTTTGTTTTTGGCAATTCTTTACACTCATTAAAGAAGACCTATTGTGCCCTTTTCCAAAGTCTTGATGTTGTTCTGCTCTACTAGAACAGGTTTTCATGCTTGAATGTTGATTATTTTCCTCATATTCTCCATTGTTCAGCTCCTCTCTTCCCAGTCTGTCAGTAACGCTCTGTTTAGTTCCTGTCTCTATGAAGCCCCTCCTTCTGTAAAGCACAATGTGCTCTTATTGGTCGGCTGGAGCAGTGTGTTGTGATTGGTGTTTGGGAAATGTCCCGCCCCTTACCATAACCGCCAGTTTCAACACACTACTAACTAACTCAACCAGGCCCCGCCCCTTTATTCTGCGTATGAATTATTGTACATAGAACTGATCAGTCACATGAGAATATTCCACATCTGTGTTTCTGTGATAAATGAACTGAATGAACTGAGATGTACTTCTCATGCGAAGTATAAGAGAGACTTGATAACATGAATACTGTCATAAATACTGTTATTGTGATATATAATCACTCCCCAACTAACAAAACATGTTCTATGAACGTTTTGGTAATGTTCCCATTAAGTTATGAAAACATTTTCTCTGAATGTTCAAAACGTCCAAGGTTTTTTCTTAGTTATGAGAACGTTAAAGGAACATTCCAATTTGCAAACATTAATGGAACGTTACTTCTGAATGTTCTCTGAACATTCCGAAACTAGTAACATTTAAAAAACATTAGACAGTGTTTTAGAAAAAAGTTCCATGAATGACGTATAAATAATGTTTTTGTGCTAACGTTTTGATAACTGAACAAACGTTGTATTAACATTACTGGAAGAACGTTTGTTCATACACTCTAAAAAATTAGAAAACAACCCAAGTTGGGTTAAAAAAATGGACAAACCCAGCGGTTGGGTTAAATGTTTGCCCAACCTGCTGGGTAGTTTTATTTAACTCAACTATTGTTTAAAAATTACTGTATTTCTTGCTTAAAATGAACCCAAAATATGTTGGAAATTAACATTTATTAATAAGTTTAATGAATAATAATTAAACAATAAACATTTATTAAATTGCTTATTAATAAATGTTCACCTTTTGATTATTATTGTTGCCTCTAGTAATTATATGTCTGATTTTTAATTTCCAACCTATTTTGGGTTCATTTCACCATATAGTCAATTTTAAACAATAGTTGAGTTAAATAAAACTACCCAGCAGGTTGAGCAAACATTTAACCCAATTGCTGAGTTTGTCCATTTTCAACCCAACTTGGGTCCTTTTTAACCCAGCATTTTTTAGAGTGTAACTTTGAGAGAACCTTGCCAGAATGTTCTGATAACGTTCCTTGATAGCTGGGTTATGCCTTGATATTATAGTTTGTTTATACCGCCCCCAATTTTCCATATAATACTCATAATCTAAGGTTATTTAATTTATGAAATGTGTGTGAAACACTGATAGTATTTCAGGTTTCTGTCTGACTGGGTGGTCTGGGTTGAGAAATGTTCCTGTATTCATATAACGCACATCTACACACACACACACACACACACACACACACACAGTCTCAGAGGTCAGACTATCAGCATGATTACTGCTATCACAATGAAGACCAAATGTTGTAATGAAGCAGTCATCGGAGTCATACGGTTCTCCTCTTCAGCATATGCTCACATATCATGATAAAAGCTGCAGGGTTTGTTGCAAAACGAGTCGTTTTGGAAACCGTCACTGTAATGAGGAACAACATGATGGCAGCAGTGTTTTTACTTACTTTGGCTCCTTATGTTAATCATTTGCATGATGAAGAGTGTGTAGAAAAGCGTTGATAACACGCCAGCTGTTTTATTTACAGGTAATCTGAGACAAGATCTTATAATATAGGACTTTGAAATAAAATGTTGCCATTGTTTACTCTCCATCATGTTGTTTCAAACCCACATGACTTGCTTTCTTTACACAATCCAAGATGTTTAGCAGCATGTTCATGTAGGTGTTTTCCGTTTATCTCATGCACCATATTCTTCTAAAGTCATATGATGCTCTAATCATATGACAAGGAACAGACTTAAATTTAAGTCATTATTACCTGAAAATCTCAGCTGAGATTTGTGCTTTTTCAATCCTGGCATGTCAAGTTTGGGCACAAGACATTAAAAATGAAATATTGCTACAAATACATCCTTTTATGGTTAATGCAGTATAAATGTATTTTAATGCATTAATTATGCCTTGTAATGCACTTTATAATGCATTGTATGGTCTCATGAATAACTGTAACCACAGTTATAATACATTTAAGTTATGCCTTTAGAAAGTATAATGCATTAAAACACATGACAAACAATTTCAGATGCAATGCAAATATTATAATGGATTTTAACTTTGGTTACTATTATTTATGAAAAGATATAATGTACATTATGAATGAGGTAATTCACCTTTTGGGTGAATTATCGCTTTTAAACATGCTTTGCATGATGCTCATTGACATGCATGCTTATAATTCATAACTACATATTTAGTTTTTTATGCTTTTCATCAAGAGAGATAAATACAGACATGTTTTGACATGTTAACAGAGATATCAAGATCTGAAAAAAAGCATTTCTTATGCTCTGAATTGGTCACAAAAAACTAATATGTACGCTTGCACCATGATAAACAAAAATAATAATAAAAAAGAATACATATTTAACCAGCAGATGGTCCTGTAAATGAGCAGAATAATGCTTGTGCTGAGATCGCTCTGTAAATGTTGTATTTGTTGTTGTTTTTAGATTCTGGCTCTTATAACCTCCAGATGTGCGAGAGATGGTGGAGAGAATGAGTCAGAACGGCCCAGATAATGATGAAGTCCATCTACAGATGTGCCAGCACCATCCTACATGTTAACACTTCAGCACGCCGCTGCTTTATTTACTTATTTAATTGCTCTTGCTCATTAAAGCCTGAGAGTGTTCTGTACAAGCAAGAGCTGCAGTGGAAACAGCTGGACTGTTGCTTTCCCAGCTGACAGGGAACGTTCTGGCTAGGTTTTCTCAAAGTTGTGAACAAACGTTCTTCCAGTAACGTTAATAGATTGTTTGTTTTTTGTCAGGTCTTTAATAATGTTCTCAAAACATTAGCACAAAAACATTTATACATCGTTCATGGAATGTCTTTTTCTGAAACATTTTAGTCCGATGTTTTTCACGCCGTTTGTGTGTGTCCCTTTAAATGCAAATGAGCTGCTGCTCCCGGCCCCCTTTCCAGAAGAGGGCGGAGCTTTATCAGCTCGTGCTTCGGTTGCTCAACAACAACAAAGCTGGAGAATCTCACGCAGCCAAAATGACGAAGGTGTTCAGCCTTACATTGTTCAAACCGGAGTCGACACTGATGGAGAGACTCAGGAAGAAGTTACAACTTTTAGGACGTTTCTGAATGGTTAGTGGATAAATTTATGTAGTTGCTGTGGAGTTGATTCAACTCATCCACTAGCATGTGCCGTCATGTTAATCTTTTGTGCAAATCCAGCGTTGAATTGACCCTCGTTTGTGAAGCAGTCCGGCGTAAAATGAACAACACTCTACTACAACAACTCTTCCTCTTCTCTAAAGCAGCCCAACATGGCCTCGCCCCCTTTGTTGCGTGTTCTCGGGGGCGGGGTTTATGTAAATTTTAGAGTTAGTGATGTCACAAACCCAGGAAGAAGCTCGTTGTAGTCCCTACCAGCTGTTTAAAAAGCAATTTCTGTAAAAGAAAATATCTCTTTGAGCGTCGTAACTTTGCAGATGTTGTTTATGATCAAACAGCAACATTACACACCAACTAAAGTTAAAAAAATAAAATCATAATCAAGGACCCATTTAAGTACATGCTGAATGTAAATGTAAACAGTTGACAATCACACGACTGATATCAGCAAACATGCTTGTGAAAATCTTGAATGGAACAAAAGATCGCCTGATGTAGAGATAGCGAGGGTATTCAGCAGCTTCAGTGATGTGTGATGACAGGTAGATGTTCTCAGAGACGGTCATATATCCTTCTTTTAGCCTGAAGTGAAGTGCAGATAATTCCTCCATTGTGCTGTTGTTCAGGAGGAGGGTGGGACGTATTACACCTCCGTCTGTTCTGATGGAGGACACACTGTGGTGTTTGTGTTGGATCGGTCTACTCTATATTTCAAAGGTCTAATCAAAAAAGAATTTCACCCGAAAGGGATGAAAACAGACCGCTTCATTTGAAAAGGCTGGAGGTTTAAGAGATACTCAGATTAGATTCATGTAATACATAAATTGATAACTGCTGCACATGGGCGGTCATGAGAACCGGTTGCATTTTTAAAACACTGAAACTGACTGGTTTTCATGGTATTCGTTTCTTGTTTTAGTTCTTGAAATCTGCATGTTCTCACAATGCTACGGAAGCCCTCAGAGCTGAGAAATAAAACACAAAGGAACACTATTATTCAGAAGTTTGGGGTTGTAAGATGAGTCTCTTCTGCTCACCAAGGCTGCATTTATTTGATCAAAAATACAGTAAAAAATGTGAAATATTTTTACAATGTAAAACAGCTGTTTTCTATGTGAATATATGGTAAAATGTAATTTATATCCTGTGATCAAAGCTGAATTTTCAGCATCATTACTCCAGTCTTCAGTGTCACATGATGTGTGTGTTTTGATGTCATTGTTCTCCTTTCTAAAGCATTATTGAGAGCATTTCCTCACACGTCTGTAATTGTGGGTGTTCATGTATGTGCTTGACATGTACGAGCGGGTGTACGTCTGCAGCTGTTGTGATTCTGCACGTCTTCTGTTGCGTCTAGACACGCGTGATGGAGAACACGTCACTTGTGAGCACGTCTCTCCTGTCAAGTGTCCAGAATGGGCTTTGAGGGATTTGGTGAAGGGCCCGTTTGTGCTCGAACGCTCAAGGGCTTTCAATCAACGGCGTGCGGAAGAGCACGTCAGCGGCCTGATAAGCCATCTTGTGCCGACAGAAGAGCTTGAGTAGCAGGTGGACCGGTCGGGTGAGTCCAACCCGCCACGTCTGATGGGGAGATTTAGTCCTGTGACGTAATACCGGTCCCCAAAACGCCCGAAAGGCGATTGATGGGGGCTGGAGAGCGGGAGCGAGTTAAGCGCCATTCATCAAGCCATAAAAGCTCTCCAGAACATGTCCGGGGTGAAGAGGGCCTGCTTTGTTTTTTATGAGGGTTGTTCCTGATGGTGAGATAGGGCGGTGAAGGTATGTGAGTGTTTTTAGGGCTCCTCCTGGTCATATAACAGGACACTATATTTCAGACTCTGACCCGAGGATCCCATGTCAAGAAGCTCAGCTGGAGGAATCAAACATCTGTTCACTGTATTCACCTTATTTTGCAATGCGGAAGTAAGATATTTTCTGTGAATGTGCAGATTTTGACGCTATAGAGTGCAACAGTGGCATTGGTTCCGGATGTATTTTTTTTCCATTCATTTTTCCAATAGGGAGTTTTTCTTGGTTAAAGAGTTATAAGCCATGAATCAAACCAACCAGCTACGAGGAGAATCACAACACTACAAATTTTGATTTGAAGCAAAAATGTTTGAAAATCGGACAAAGTCAAAGGTATAAGCTTTAGTAAAGGAAAGAACTACAATCCCATGATGCATTGCGAACAGCGTAATCAAATTAAAAATGGACTACTCATTTAAAAATGTTGATTTTATATACAGACACAATATATTACACAATAAGTTTATTGCAAAATATCCATATATATACACACATTTAAGTATTTTGAGAGCGTAGAGAGACTCAATTAATGAGGTGCTTGCTCCGTCTCTCTGATTGGTGGAATTTTCTGTACAGCATCATGGGTAATGTAGTTTTTGCTGTTAAACACAATTATTTTGAGACTAAAGTTAAAATAATGTGGGCTGACATCTTCAACAAAGGCAAATACCATCGATTAACAACCTCGTGGCTCACAGTAGAGCTGACTTTAACGGTTTATAAGTTAATGTTAAAAATCAATTCCCCAATGGAGAAAATGAATGGAGTTCTTACTTCCGGAACCGACTGTTGCGCTCTATAGGTAAATAACGGGAAGAGTTACAAAATGCTGTAAATAGTAAAATAACAAATCTTATAATATTCTTAACAAATAACAGTTTCCAATATCAAACAGCATAAAGGACAGTTTCTGTACAGCTAAAACTAATGGAAGTGGATGAGGAAGCCTCGACACAGTGAAGTTACAAATGGCCGTTCCGCTTTTACCTTAAAAATACGGTGAATAAGTGATATTAGAGTTTGCAAAAGCCCTTTGGCCTTTGGAAGGAACTTTGACTTGCTTAGTTGGGGTTTAAAAGACAATTAATATTCAGTAATATTATCGATTTAAAGGTTCAGTGTGTAAATTTTAGCGGCATCTAGCGGTGAGGTTGCGAATTGCAACCAACGGCTCAATCCACCGCTCGCCCTCCCTTTCGAAGCACATAGAGAAGCTACGGTGGCCGACACAGGACAAAGATGTTGTCGTCTAAGACAGCAGAGAGTAGCCAGTCAAGCAAACACGCTCTGTAGAGCAGTTTGTCCATTTAGGGCTACTGTAGAAACAAGGGCGGCGCAAAATGGCGACTTCGATGTAAGGGGACCCGCGGTGTATGAGATAGAAATGGCTCATTCTAAGGTAATAAAAACATAAGGTCTTTATACACCACTGAAAACAGTTATGTATATTAAATTGCATTTCTGTCAATCGATCATCCTTAATATTACACACTGGACCTTTAACTGCACTGACTCTGTTGGATGAGAACAACTGGGGGAAAAAAAGTGAATTGAGTTAAATGATGACACTACCTTTGCAACATTGACACTGTCAAGTTAGTTCAGAAGTTGATAGTGTTTCATTTTACAGGGTTATGTGGTCTTTGTTCTAATATTTAGTACATTTTTGTGTATTTTCTAAAATGTATCAGGTTTGACTTTATACTGTAGTTTATTAACCTGACTACTAATAATTTAGGTGAATTTGAATTGTTATGAATTTCAAGGAAAATCTAAGTAGATATAAATGTCAATGCTTTTTCATTTGCCAGAATCATTCCTTCTTGATAGACGTTATGTTACTCTTTTAACATGATTGATTTATTCATTTATAATGCTGCGAGTCTGTTATGTGTAGTTAAACATTAAACTGTGTTAAACCCACTAGTACATAAACTCTTAGCTAATGACAGCTGTAAGGTTGGAGAAGGTAGAGGATCAGTTATTATCATGCACTCAATGGTCTGAGATGACGGATAAATGGACGAAAGCTGCCCTCCCTGTGCTTTTAAAGCCTCTCAGTAAATGCCGTCTCTTTACATCCATAAGAATTCCTTATCTTCCCTCTCTTCCCTCCTCTAGCATTTCACAAAGTATCTCTCTTTCATATTTGCCTGAAGACGAAGGAAATGTCCGGGAAATTCATGTTCATTCTCAAGTAAAGGTGTAGGTTTGGTTTTAACTTTTGTAGGGACAATGAAAACTTTACATGGTAGATGCACCATGTTTTCACTTGCAGTAAAACCATCTGCTCATCAGTTCTTGTTTAGTCAAGTCACCTTTATTTCAAAGCAGCTTCACCGCAATAAACAGGAAAATAAAAAGAAAATAGTGTTGTAATAAACCTCTAATAAGACCATGTTGATTCAGTTCAATAACTGTGTGAAGTCCGTCAATTGTGAAATGAGTTCAAGTAGATCTACAGAAACCAATAGTGTCATTATTCAGCTCAAGTTTTGTTCTCATCTGATCTGTCAAATCGATAATATTACTGAATATTAAAGTGTAACTTCGCCAATTTTCAACAATTTTTTTACCTGGACAGAGAAATTCATGTTTATTTGTCAGCAAAAATCCAGCGCAAAACGCTCCTGGGTTTTCGTGAAAACTACAGATTATATTTCCGCATGTTTGTATTCCCGCCCATGGACCGTCGGATCAACAGAGGGTTATTAACACAACAATTATTGTAAGGGTAAGGGTATTGTAAACTCCCGCTAAACCTTTACTCTTTAAATTCTTCCACCCGGGAACAATAAAAATCGACCACATTATGACTAAAAGTTTGCTAAGAAGTATTTCCTACTAAAGCAAGGTGGTGTTTGACTGTAAGCCTATCCAATAGCAGCAGACTGGTGGGAGTGGCCTTGGATGGCAACATGTCCAGTGCATTATGGATGTTGAAGTTTTCCTACCTATTTGGCAAAAGAGAAGACAACAGCCTTTTTTCTCTATTTTCGCTAGTCACCAATTTCAAACATTTCTTTCTACTGTATAGGCAGCCAAGATTTATTGAAAGCCCATTTCGCCAGTGGTGAAGCATCTTTAAATGTCTTTTAGAAAGAGTCTGTCCATTTTTACCTTACTGGGACATAAATCCCCAAAAATACATTAGAATTAGATGATTTTATGTAAATTTTATTTACTTACTTACTCATGTGCGTCAGTGCAATTTGGACCCAGTGACACATAGTCAGTGAAGCTGCTGGTTGTTTTTGTCATTCTGTCCAAGAGCAAATGAACAACTATTAGTGCAGTTAATATTTGACCAAATGTAAAGTTCTGCAAACTGCTTCTTACTCATTTTCTCCACAATTACTGCCTGTTGATTCAGAGAAAGTTGTGAGAGTTGTGACTGTATGCAAGTATCTTTTTTTTTTTATGTTTTCATTCATAAAATTAAATTATTTTTGGCACAGACCCCCACAAGACGGCTGTTGAATGATCAGGATTATTCAGTAGTGTCTTTACTTTGATCTGGTGTCTACCATCCAGATCCACACCCATGTCATCAAAATGATCATTTATCATTCCAGAGCATGAATATAACAATCACCGCAATTATTTTTCTCAAACGTGCCCGTCAACATGTTCCTCGTACTGTCTTTTCCAGCCAAGACAAAGCCCTCATTGAGAGCGAGCTGGAGACGGGACCACACAGAGTTATAGTGCCTGCCGAGGGCCGCTGGCGTCAGATCGACCCGCGACGGCAAACCATCCATTATTATCAGCAGTGATATGACAGGCTGTCATCTCTTGGCTTACAGAAAGGAAACGCTTGACTGACTGAAATACCCTTCAGCACATCTCAGCGAGAGGAACGTGTACGTGAAGACAATGGAGCACTTGAGTTTGAGTTCTCTGTATCATCCCGTGTCTCTCTATCTCTGTCTGACAATAGGGGTGGAGGACAATGGTGTGTTGTGTGAGGTGTTGCTGGTGACGGATAAAGAGGATGATCCCGACTGCTGAATGGAAGGAGAGGTTGGTGTTTTTGTCAGGCCTGTGTGGTCTGTTGATTGATAGACAAGAGAGGAAATACTGTTGGAGATGGCCAGGATATCCTACAAAACAGTTATTAGACCTGCTTGATATGGTGCTCCAGACATGAATGATTTCTCAAATCATGTGTGTTGTTGAGAAGAACGTGTGCTGTTACTTTACTAAGTGATCAGATGCTGCTGGACCAGAAAACGGGAAAAAACATGACAGATCTACAGACCAGTGATGAGATGGAACCACTATATGCAAGACAGGAAGAAAACACCCAGGACACCCTAGCAACTGCATAGCAACCCCCTGGAAACCACAAAAACACCATAGAAACCTCCTAGCAACTGCATAGCAACGTCCTAGAAACCACACAAAACCATAGAAACGACCCAGCAATGCAGAACTACTCAAGACACTCTAGAATTCACCTAGAACACCTTAGCAACTGCATAGCTACACAAACACCATAGGAACCACCTAGCAACATCTTAGAAACCACACAAAACACCATAGAAACCACTTAGCAATGCATAACTAATCAAGACACCGAAGAAACCACCTAGCAATGCCTGAGCAACCACTCAGAAAACCCTAGCAACTGCTTAGTAGCAACACCCTAGAAACCGCCTAGAAAGCTGCCAATAACACACTAGTAAGCACCTAGCAATGCAAAACCACTCAAAAAACCCTCCAAACGTCTAAAACACCCTAGCAACCACCTAATAATTCCCTTGCAACTCCCTAGCAACCACCCAAAACACCTTAGAAACCTCCTAGCAACTGCATAGCAACACCTTAGAAACCACACAATACCATAAAAACCACCTAGCAATTCAGAACTACTCAAGACACTCTAGAAACCACCCAGAACACCCTAGCAACCACCTAGCAGTGCCTGAACAACCACTCAAAAAACCCTAGCAAACACTTAGCAATTGCATAGTAGCAACACCCTAGAAACCTCCTAGCAACTGCCTAAAAACACCCTAGAAACCACCTAGCAATACCCAAGCAACCCCTCAGAAACCACCCAAAACACCTTTGAAGCCACCTAGCAATGTGCAACCACTCAAAATACCCTAGAAATCATCCAGAACACCCTAGCAACCCCCTAGCAATGCACAACCACTCAAAATACCCTAGAAACTCAACATGCATCTAGAACACTTTCAATTCCCTAGCAACCACATAGTAACGCCTGAGAAACCACCCAAAAAATCACAGAAACCTCCTAGCAACTCTTTAGTAATTGCATGGCAAAACCACCCAAAACATATTAGAAACTACCTTGCAACATGCAACCACTCAAAACACACAATAAATAATCCAGAACACCCTAACAACCACCTAGCAATGCCCTAGCAACTCCATGTAATGCCCAGGCAACCACTTAGAACTACTCAGATACTTTAGCAAACACATACCAAACCAACATCTTGGCTTCATGTTGAAATAGTCTTATCTAGAGACCTGTAATATAACAGAGACTAGACAGGAATAAAACGCCCTGCAACCGCTTTTTAGGAAAAATCATTATATTTTAAGAGTTTAATTTGGTTTGGCAGCAGCGCAAAGAACATTAAAATGACTTTAAAACCAAGCAGAAGTCTCTGCCAAAGGATTTTATTGGCCAAGAGAAAGTATGTCTGGTGTCTGCTTATTAACGTTTGCACAGGACAACCGTCACATAATATGAATATTCATGAGTCAAGCTGGTGAGCTTCATATTGCAACATTTCAGATGGATGCATTTGGATTAAACACTGGTTTTATAATGACAGAATAAGGGAAGTCCCTTCAAACACAGGAATAAGAAATCTGATGACTAACACCACATACTGAAAGTAGGGCTGATAACTGTCAAAAGATGCTGTATTTTATTATTTTGTAATGTTTCATTACTTCATCATCTTTAAACGAACTATCATTCATCTATAATATCATTATGTCATTTTTATTGTTTTGTGGAAAGGAAGGTGGTTCCCATTTGACTGCAAGATCTGCTTTCAGAGGAAACACGAGTTCAGCTGCAGATTCAGTGTGATGCGGCGACAGGAAACGATTCTTATGGTGTACGTTTGAGTCACTGAACTCTCCCGTCCGTTTCCTCTTCTTAATGAATGGATATGGATATAGTCGCTTTGTAAAAAGACGGAAGAAGATGAGGAAAAGCTTCATATCCTGATGGTTATGAATGACATGATGATATCAAGCAGGGAGAGCTGATGTGAAATGATGCAAAACTCTTCCCAGATCTGAGCATCAGCTTTCCTGCTGCTATATTTATCCGGGATTTATTTTTATCCTTTTAAATTCTTTGCATGTTATCTGCTGCTCTTAAATCCAAACCTAGAAATAAACTGTCTGTACTGCAGTGTGCACAGTATCTACACTACCATTCAGAAGTGTGGGGTCAGTGAGTGTTTAAAATTATAAATGAATCTGTTAAACTGAAGTCATAGTGAGAGAGGAAGTGTGTGTGTGCGTGTGTGTGTGTGTGCGTGTTTGTGTGTGAGTGAGAGTGTGTTTGTAAGAGAGAGTGTGTGTTGAGAGTGTGTGTGCATGCTTTTTTGTTTGTGCGTGTGTATGTAAATGAGAGTAAGGGTGTGTGTGTGTGTGTGTGTGTGAGAGTGAGAGAGTGTGCGTGTTTTTGTGACATATCAGGACACAAATTTGTATAATGACATAGGTATGACATAGGTATTACAAGGAGAGGGTGACTTATGAGGACATTACCCCATGTCCCCATTTTTCAAAAGGCTTATAAATCACAGAATGAGGTTTTTTGAGAAAGTAAAAATGTGCACAGTTTCCTGTGATGGGTAGGTTTAGTGTAGGGGGATAGAAAATACGGTTTGTACAGTATAAAAACCATTACGCCTATGGGATGTCCCCACAATTCACAAAAACAAACCTGTGTGTGTGTGTGAGAGAGAGAGAGTGAGTGTGTGCATGCATGTTTGTGTGTATGTATGTGTGTGTGCGACTGCGTGTGCACGCGCCTGTGAGAGTGTGTGTGTGCTTGTTTTTGTGATTTATGAGGACACAAATTTGTATAATGACATGGGTATTACACTGGTATTACGACATAAACATGAAATATGAGGAGATTTCATGAGTCCTCATATTTAAAATAGCTTTAAAAACATGCTAAAAAATGTTTTATTAAAAATGTAAAAATGCAGACTTTAGGAGAAGTGTAGGGGGAGAGAATGTACAGTTTGTACAGTATAAAAACCATTACGCCTATGGAGAGTCCTCACTAAGATAGGAAAACAAGTGTGTGTGTGTGTGTGTGTGTGTGTTTAGTCATGGATTGTGTGACCCTGTGAATCAGGGTGAATCAGCTTGGTCTCACTGTTTTTCTTCCTAGTTACTGTTGCCGCGTTACCCTCTATAATCACACAGGATGGTACCTGACGACCGGCTCCAGACACACAGCGTGGTTTCCACGGACATGACCTCTCCCTCAGCAGGGGTCAGGGGGTAAATGTCACACAAACACACACGGACCAATACACTCTCTAAATGAGAACGCAAACAAGCAGCAATAAAAGAGTACAAATCCATTTGGAATCAAAATACTGTCATATATAATAACTGGACTCACAATAATCACCCAAATACATCAATCTGACTATATATATATATATATATATATATATGCGAGTCACTAATCGTCTTACAGCAAGATAACTGACAACTGAGCACGGTTTGAGACGTGATATTACACTGGCCTTTTTCTCAGGAGAAACATCATGGATTCTTCATCTCCATTTAATCTCATTGCTGTCTAGTAGAAACAGCATTACAGAGATCAGGTTTTTAATGCAGGGAATGATCTTGAAGCAATAACAAACCATTGACTCTGAGAGCTGTTTAACAGGATGTACAACAACACTGCGGTTCCTCTGCCAAATGCGTCACTCGGCACCTTATAAACTGATTCTAGGACACATTGAACTCACCTCTCATAATCACACATGATGGTGTTACAGCAGAAATATGCTGTGCGCAGGTCAGTGCGCTGCAGATTTACTGTATGTTACTGTATGTAACGTTTTGCAGTAACAAGCCTTAGTACTAATGTTGATGTCAGTACAATTTTTTGATTTAAACTGCTGCTCCACCATCCCAGCTAAAAGGGAACATTCTCAGAACGTTCTTTCAAAGTTATGAACAAACTTCCCTATTCCCTTAATGTTTTCTCTAACGTTCGCATAACCAAGAAAAAATGTTTAAAACATTTTTCAAGTCCCCCAATAATTTTATCCTTTAAAACTCATATTTGATCACCAAAATGACATATTTGAATGTTTTTTCTTGTGAAAAAAAATGATTTGTCTTATAGCTCGAATGTAACTTGACACCCTTGCTTCATTTAGTATGCGTGGAACCATGGATATGCAAATTAGCCCCGCCTCCACTCACTCGCACCAGCTCAGAGATCCACTCGGTCAACTTTACTGAGGTAAGCGCTGCACAAAGGTATCTGATAGTATATATATGAAGGTATATGATTAGCCTTTTGCTTTACTACGTTATCAAACAGCTAATTATGTGTTGTTAATGTTACACAAACCATGTTCCCGTCCGCCAGAGTCAGACAGCTGCCTTATCCTTAGAGAAATGCTTTGAACAACTTAGAACATCAGTGGAGAAAGGCATATAGTTCATAATAACATCATGATATACATCATACACCCGCTATATTGGTAAATGTACATGATTTTTCATATCAGCAGAAAAGTATAACCTTCTCTTGAGCAGTCATAGTTAATGATATGCTAAACCCCGCCCACACATTGACGTGATTGGTTAAAAGGTAGTTTGTGACATAAGAAACACCAGCGATTGTCTTTGGTTCATTGCAGGTTTAAAGAGAAAATACTCAGCAATGGTGTTGACTGATGAATTTGCACATGGTTTGTCTTAAAGCATATTAAAAACACCACATAGACATATAAACAACATTAAAAACTTGATTTTCACCACTGGGGTATTTTAAAAAACTGGGCGTTCGGAAATGACCTTTTCATCACTTAATAGGAACATTAGCAAAACGTATTTAGAACATATTTTTGTTAGCTGACAAAGACAAAACTGACCAGAAGAGGCCAGTTTATGTTCATGACCTCTGTAGCGCCCCCTGTGGCAACTCTGAGAACTCTTGCATAGTTCGAAGCTTCTCTGTTCATGTACTGGAGTGTTTCAGTAACTGGCTCTGGTGGTGTAACGCTAATGTACCATTAATCTGTTGGCGGTGGAAGTCGGCGCTCCCAGAGAGAGCGGCGCAAACTAATCTACTTTACTGTATCAGCCTGCACGAGCCGGGCCGGGACACAGCCTGACTCCGACCGGCCTCACGACACACACACACAGATTTACAATATTAATGCAGACAAAAACAAAAGCACATTTTCTGTTGCTTTTCATGTAAACATAAACAAATACACATTACTCTACAGAACTGCTTCATAAACATGTATTTATTCAAGAAATCATGACCTGAGAATTGGCCTAATCATTTTTGCCTTCAAATGTGTCCTCAAGGGAGATTTTGTCAGATTTACTTGTTCAAAGTATAGCCAAGTAAACACACACACACTATTCTCTTAGTTACAGTAACTTTGTTGTTTAGGTCACAGTCACCAATGCATCAGTGCCAACCACAAATTCTGAATCACCTTCCTCTTAAAAACCTCCACACTTCACTTTTCTGAGAAGTTTGTCTCCAAACTTCTCCAGTCCACCTTAAATCAAGACCCATCCCTCAGCTCCACAAGTCCCATGAAAATGTCCTTTTGGACAGTCTCACACTGCCATCTATAGACCACTGTAAAGTACTGCAGACCTGCAGGCTCTTAAGGTGGACCAGAGGAATTATGACTCCTTCACAAGATGTCAGAATTGTATTTCAAAATAAGTAGCTGAAACTCAAGTTTGTCATTTTAGGTTTCTTTTTCAGAAACATAAGATCAGATCTTATCAAAGGTGCTGTAAATAATTGTATTCTACCAAGCTTGGATGGATTTACCACAAGTTAAAGTAATTTTCACCTTGCGTCCACTAGGGGGCTCATAGTTCTTCCTCGCAGGCGCAAGCTGAGACACGCCAACAGCTGTTCAGTGTCCAGCAGATGCACAGCTGTACTGTTCTTGGAAGAAAAGGTACATTTTGGACAGTATGTATTCAGAAGTTTAGTTCAGACCCTTCTGAAATGATCCACAAGTGAGATTAACAATGTGTCTTTCTCTGGAAGACTCCTTAATGTCTTAAACACTTGATAATATTAAGAACTCATTGGTGATTGTTCTCTCTTATGGGATAGCCAACGCTAGGGTTGAAGACGTGCTATTTTCAAGCTGAGGAGAAGCTGGGCAGACAACAACAAGGAACTGCAGTGGGGTGCGGAAGGATGCACTTCTCGTATCTTTGAGCTCTGTGATGATGAAAGAGAAAGAGATGCAATCAGTCCAATTCATCCTGGATCTAGAGAGAGAGAAAAAAAGAATGAGAGGGAAAACCTACAGAGACTAGTGGCACAATGAAGAGATAGCAGCTTTGAGATTACAGAAAGAAACTGAGATAACCTAAATATGAGCTGATCCAGAGCCACATCAGGGACGAGACTGACCCACCACACACAAACGAACGGCTGCTTGTGGGTTTGGTAACGGCACACGGCACATTACGATCCTGATTATGTAGCCACATGTTTACAAACACACACACAGCGGCTCCAAAAAGTATTTGGACACACAAGTCACACTTATAAATGTCATTCATTAGGTGACAAAGTCAAAGGAAGTGTATTTATTGTAAAGAAAGATGCACAAACACACTTTCAACGTGATCAACGTGAGATCCGGAAGCATTTAACTGCAGAGGTTCTAACAAATGAAAAGCAAAAGCTGTCTGAAATGACCACTTCTGGATTTCGCGTGAATATGTGAACTCATTTATATGCAGAGGAGAGCAAGGCCGGCCACCACGATTTTGCTACAGCATTGCTTAAAAATTGGGTTGCTGTTGCCTTTGTATGAACTCATTCGCCCAACTGGATATTTATTAAATTATTGTGTTTTTTCTTTCGCAGAATAAAAAGGCATATGTGTTTGGAACGACTTGAGGGTGAGTACAATCAGGGTTTGACATTAACAAACGACAAACCCACCAAACACGGGTGTATTTCAGCAGTGGTGTGTAACGCAGTCACTAGCCACTTTGGTGGGTTGAATTTTATATGTAATATATACATTTTTCAATTGTAGTCTTTTAATAATAAACTAAGCGCAAGCGATATGCAATACATATCAATACTGAAATATTTGAAACATTTCCAATACCCATTTTCCACAGTTACACGATACCAGCTACGCTTTGCTCTCTCATCTCTCCGACAGCAAGTCGACACACAACCCCGCCTCGTTTCATTTGCTCCGGATGAATATTGTTGGTGTTACAAGGATTGAATTTTGCCATCATATTGCGCATAATTTTACTCATTCCCACAGATTTTGTGCTCACACCCAAAGTGCGCCACATAAAGCCTCCTCTCAGTACTAAATTGAGTTATTTTTTGCTGATTATTGCGCTTAAACAGTCAAATACACACAAAATAATGTCAAAATGCCATTCTTGGCGAGTATTCACATAAACGCGAACTTATGTTTTAAGTGAGCGTAAACAGTTGAGAAAGAAAACGCATGTGTAACAGTATAATGGATCCGTGCGTCAGGTCTTAAAGTGACAGCAGCCTAATAAACTATATATCTATATCTATATGGCAGTTTTTCCCAATGGTATTAATGTCAAAATTGTGGCTAGTAAAAAAGCTGAGTGGCTAGTAACTTTGGAAAACCTCTATCCACAGTGGCTGGTGAGCAAAAAAAGTTATTGTCAAGTGCTGAGTACAATGATGACACAATGCGAACTATCCCTTAAAATAAAGCAATAGCATCTGTTTCTCCTAAAAATCAGGAAGCGTTCATCATTTTTAACTGGAGAGTCACAGTGCTTCTCTGTCACACCACACAACATATGCTGTTCACTCTCTGGATTGTATGAAACTGGTTAATGGATTTCTCTGCTTCCCCCATTTCCATCAGAGCGTGTCTCAATAACATCATACGGAGCTATTCCCCCATGAGCGAAAATGACAGACCGCACGCATCCAGTCTAAGCCTTTTTGATAGCATGGCTGGAAACTTGAGCGTGCTCCAAGTTCTCACCATAGCCAAGCTGGCAAGAGTTGGAGAATTGGCCAAAGCGCTGCTTCAGTGATAGGATCGGGGAGCATTTGATTGCGCTTTTGCGTAAGCCAATTGTTATTGGTGCGTTATTATGACTCATTATTGTGCAAGACTCTCAAAGTGACGACTCACTGAATTGCTCTGACGTTAATGTGTGCCGATCTCCAGCGAATCTAATCCCACCAGATACTTCTGTCCCTGCAGGCTGCACGAGGGATGGGGACCACGCTTCTCTCAGCGGTGGGCTGCTCTCGTCAGAACCAACCGCAGTACTGCAAAAAACGCACAAGCACACCTGACGTTGTTTTCCAGAACCCTAGGGTGCCGTTCGCTAAGAAGAATCAAGTGTGTTTTGGCTTAGGCCTTGCCCCAATATTGCTGTGTTCCTTGGCATACGCTTCTGTTTTGTGCACTGTAGGGTTCCACGCTTGTTGAGTCTGAAAGAGCGGAGGGCAGCTCCAGCTGCAAAGCTCTCATTTGACCAAGAGAAGAGGCCCTGCTGTGAGAGACGCAGAACCTTCCAACATGTAGACAACACGAATCAAGAAGCAGTTCGCATTCAAGGCTTCCCGGCATTCTGGCAGCAAACCTCAAGAGCTTGCTAAGAAGTGATGTGGCAAAGCAATATTTCATCCCACTTTCAGTCTGTGAATTGTATGGATAAACAAGTTGTGCATTGCTGTTCCCAGTCTTTCTCGGTCCACGTTTGTCATTGACTCGAGACTGGGATGGACCACCCAAGTAAATGGATCCAGGGTGGAGAATCGCTGGCCTGAAGCTGGAAGGTCTGAATGGAGGATCCACAGGAAGGAAGTGTTCACTGCAGTCTAATCTCCAGGGTCATGATGCATAGACTTGCTTTCCCTTTAAATCACACAAGCTACTAATCCTTAAAAGATATAAAAAGGAGGCTATCGCTGATCCACAGTGGAGATTACGGACACGGATCTTGAGGTCCCAGGTAAAGATCAAAGAGCTTAAGGGTATACAAAATCTCTATAGCTATAGGGGTCAGAGTGTCTTTTTCTTGCACTTGGTGGAGGGTTGGATGAGGGATGGGGGTTGGGGCTTGCACTGTTGTCAGCACCTCCTCCTGTGTCCATTAGGGTGATAAGACCTCCATTGAAGTCCTGCCAGAAGAAGATAATGGCAGCTCTGACAGGAGCGCTCTGTGAAGGAGCCGCTGAACGGGGCCCGCAGTGTAGCCCCCTCTAATGGCAGCTGCCATCCCCCCTTCACCCGCTGGTCTTTATCTCCTAACAGGCGCCCCCTTCGGACCGGTGGCTTTCATCACCTGCCAGAACTGGCTGGAAGGCCACAGGGCTTTGGGGACTTATCCTGTACAACCCCTCTGCCAAGGCTGTGAGGTCAACTTGCAGTTTCTATGGGCCTCATTGAGAAACACAGGGAAGATCTGAGCTCTTGATGGGGACCCGAATGTGTCAGAACTGTCTCTAATAAAAAACATAGTCTTGTAAACAAGGAGGATGCACAAGTAAACAAACGAGTGGCTGCAGATACAATAACATCCTCCTCTTTCTATCCTGTTTCTTGTTATTTGTCTTCTGCGTTGACCTCACTCATATTTGACCCGGTCTCACCATCCCCCCTTCTCACACATGCTCACATAAACGCGCTAAAAACCATGCATGTTTCCCTGAGTCAGCTGAGAGCAGGCCTTTGATCTGTTGTCGTTTTCACCATGGTTTCCAGGCCCTGCTCAGTGGGAAGTGTGTCTGGATCTGGTCTCTATTGTGTGGTCTATGCCCGGGTATATTCCCTTGAGGCTCTGAACATGGTCTGTCCACAATATTCAGTATTGAAATGATGCAGTTTGTAGCCATCACTCTATTTACCATGTCAATCATAAAGCCACAAGAAAACAGTGAGGCGCCACAGGTCCATTGAGATTAACAAAAGATTTGGCTTGCAGTTTTCTCTTTGTCTTGTGCTCTCGATTTCATTCTGAATGCCATGGCAGAAATTAGCATTTTTTCTTCTTCTTTCCACCTAGAAAAAGCAGATTTAACTCAGAAGCTAAGGCACATTTTGACAGAGGTTATGTGGAAAGTCAACATGAGGGTCTGGAGCTCATCCGTACGGTGACTGCTGATTGATTCAACAACTAGTTATTTTGCAATACAATAAAAGACATTTTCATAGAGTATAGACTAGTGGCCAACAGATACATGTTTTTTAGTGGCCAATGCCAAGATCTAGTGAGCAAGCAGCTTATATAATGTTAATATATACAGCTTAAAACTATTTAATGATGTAAACATTGGCTGTGTCCTACATGTACACTTTATAAGCAAAGCTATTCTTATACAATAAACATAAGATCTTCTGAACAGCTCACAGTTATGTCTTATCCTTTGTTTATGGTCATTATCATAGATAGAGGGATGGATGAAGGACTAATCTTGACCTAGTTTCAACTCTGCCAGCTTGACTGCTTGTGGTTTGTTTTCTGTATTTGGTAAGTACTTTCCTTTTCATTGCTGCATGGTCCCTTTGGGCCCGAGGAGTAGCCAAGCCAGATTCATAACCGCTAACTGAGTGCTTTTTTTCTTGTTGTAGGCTGGTGAAGGATGAATATGGAAGATTATGTCCTACTGCTTTTGGCAAAGAACTGCATCACAGTCAGGAACAGATCTTATGCAAGACCACCTTTGCCTGTACCAGGTGGAACATTTTCGACATAAATTACGGATAAAGACGTCCACTGCTGAGTTTCCCATAGCTGCTGCACCTGTGCAAATGGAAGAATGCATCAGTATGCATGCTCAAGAGATTCAGCTAAACAATCCCAGAGCCACGGTAAACTCTTAAGTATGCACAGTGGAGTGAACGTCAGAGCAGTTTGGAACAAATAATAACTCAGTTTCACAGGCAGAACTGACCTCATTTTTGACCTCACACAGAAAAAAAGTGACTTGATTGCTAAAATCCTTTAAGGGTTAGTTCACCCAAAAATGAAAATTCTGTCATTAATTACTCACTCTCATGTCGTTCCACACCCGTAAGACCTTCGTTCATCTTCAGAACACAAATTAAGATATTTCTGATAAAAATCCGATGGTGAGGCCTCCATTGCTAGCAAGATAATTAACACTTTCAAACACCCAGAAAGGTACTAAAGACATATTTAAAACAGTTCATGTGACTACAGTGGTTCAATCTTAATGTTATGAAGTGACGAGAATACTTTTTGTGCGCCAAAAAAACAAAATAACGACTTTATTCAACAATATCTAGTGATGGACTTTTTAAAAACACTGCTTCATGAAGCTTTGAAGCTTTACGAATCTTTTGTTTCGAATCAGTGGTTCGGAGCATGTATCAAACTGCCAAAGTCACGCCCCCCAGTGGTGAACCATTGAAATTTCAAAACACTTATGACATAACGAAACCTGTTTACTGAAATCACGTGACTTTGGCAGTTTGATACATGCTCCGAACCACTGATTCGAAACAAAAGATTCGTAAAGCTTCGAAGCTTCATAAAGCAGTGTTTTGAAATCGACCCATCACTAGATATTGTTGAATAAAGTCATTATTTTTTTTTTTTGGCCGCACAAAAAGTATTCTCGTCGCTTCATAACATTAAGGTTGAACCACTGCAGTCATGTCGACTGTTTTAAATATGTCTTTAGTAGCTTTCTGGGCATCTGAAAGTGTTAATTATCTTGCTCTCGATGGAGGCCTCACCATCGGATTTTATCAAAAATATCTTAATTTGTGTTCTGAAGATGAACGAAGGTCTTACAGGTGTGGAACGACATGAGGGTGAGTAATTAATGACTGAATTTTCATTTTTGGGTGAACTAACCCTTTAATCCTCAATATGAACAATAGTTAAAGTAAGGCTTGCTTTTGGAAATCCTACTAAATTAAACCTGACCTTGCCTCAGTACTTTGTGAGACACGTGATGATTTTCCTGGTAACACGCTGCTGGATTACCTGCATTTAGGAGGCATGGAAAATAGTGACAATCCCACTGATCTTGGTAAGATATATGTGTGGCCACAGGAAACAGTGAAGGTATAACCTCCTTCAAACTAGGCCAGTGATCTCTTTTGATAAGTCAGACCAGGAAAATGTTTCTCATACTCTCTCTGAAAAGCTTTTTGTGGTTCAGAGATATCAAGGACAAAGGGTAAGTTTTCCCATCTTACTGCTGCTTGCCAAAAGCTCTAGCCGCTCAGCACAACACAATAAATATAGAAATAAAAGGCCTTGATTGCCGCTGATTGGGACATTAATGAAAACAAAATGAACCTATATTTTTTTAGCCCATTCCCTTGATGAATGTAAGGTAGTCCATCTTCCTGTGCTCAAATGGTCTTGAAACTGCATATTCCCATTTGTCTCCACTCCTCATTCTTGCCGACTCCTACATTTGCCTCCCACACTTCCACAATTCTCCCTCTCAAAGGCTTCCTTTCACAGGTGACCTTCATCACATGGATCACATGCGATTGTCAGGGCATTATGAATAGTGTGGTAAAGAGCAGGTTAGTGGGGTGTTGTTCTGTGCATATGGCAGCTATCTGGTTTAATTGTACTGGGTTTCCACCTCTTGTAGCTCTTTTTTTTGTGGCGACCATCTGGAAATGGTGTGTTCTCAATTAACTCTCATTCTCTTTGTTCATGGGTTCAGCACTCCCAACGATTCTGTAAAGATCTACAGCACACCAGAACTGCCTCCTCAGCGGAATTAACATTTCTCTTAGACATTGGGCATGTCATCGGCTCCGAAACAGTTGGAGAGATGCTCAAATTCACATTTTCACCAAAATGATGCTGGTGCCAGAGCATCCCTCTCTCAGAACCGGTCGACATTCACACACAGACATGAAAGTCAAATGTTACAACATAAATTACTCACAAACATTGCCAATTTTCCAACCCAAACCCTTTTCTTTGGTTGAAACATTGCAAACGGAGCCAAATCGGGAATTGCCTCCAGGACCAGCGTTCTGCCAGTGGAAAAGAGGTAACATGATTTCAGTTTGATATTTGCAAGCTAACAATGGCTTATATATGATAGTAAGAAGAAAAGAACATGGTGCGTTCAAGCAATGTTGGAAAAAACATTTACGAGTTGAATGCACATTATCGCCTCCACTAATTATGAGTGGGAAAGTCAGAACTTTCTTTAAACCTCGAGTTTTCGAGTGAAGGGCATGTCAGTGAGAAAACATGCCAGATGTAATGGATACAGCATCTGTACTGATGGTAAATTTGTTTATCATTTAAGTTGCATCTACAAAATACGATAGTTTTGTACAATTACGATAACTATTCAATTCACAGCACCTTCATAAATTGAATAAAAACATTAAAAAGCAAAAACACAGCTGCCCATTCTTTTATTTACCATTTTGTAGAAGTAGAGTTTCAAAATTATTTTGTAAAAAAGGTGCGTCGCCATCTTGCTCTGACTTGAACGCACCTGACAATTACGATTTTCCAACTTGTAAATGTGAACTTTCCAGGAGACACAAACAAATATTGGGTAAAACAATCAATTTTAATTTGATTTGAATTTTTGATGTATGCTTCTCAATAATTAATAAATAAACAAATACAAATATATTTTTAATCAACATTCCGTGACTCTGTTCACCATCGTTTTTCACCGATTTCATTGCAATGCATCATGGGATTGTCTTATCTGATTAGGATGTTATGCTGCCTTACCATATGAATTAGTCCACCAATTTTCCCTTCACTGTGCTTACGCAGCTCACTAGGATTTAGAACAAAAAATGAGTTGGTATTTGTTGACTGTTCCGCCACAGGATATCAAGTTTGTTTAATTAAAAGAGTTAAATAGCTCTTCGGGTGGTAAGAACATCCAGTCAATATACGTTTCAAAGTTGTGTCTTACTTCAGGTAACACCTAAAGCTGTCAGCTCTGTGAATATGATAAATGTTCATCTGATGAGAGCTAACCAAGGCCTCAAAGAGCCAAACTCATGCGATCAACACCGTGAGCGTTTCCCAGAGTGCCAGGATCTCACACATCTGAAATGAGAACACGAGGGATGGTGCCAAAGGCCTGCAGCCCAGCACAAATGGAGGTGATAAATGAATGTAATCCATCTGTCCCTCTGAAAAACTAACAAATGATCGTAAAAATTAATTGATCTCGTGTGCATGGAAAAAGTGACTGGCTCCGTCCTTCATTATTTTTCTGGGGCACCCAGATTTGCAGCCAAACGTCTGATGTGCATCATGCAGCAGTGTTTGTTTGGCTGCACTTCTAATGTGAAGTATAAAGCAGTGGTGCCCTTCAATTAAGAGCCAGAAATTGCTCGATCCAGCACCTGGGGTGAGCGGCCATCCATGCAGAGGTCTTCAACGCCATGCGTTTGACCTGTGTAAGACATGTGCTGGAGGTAATGGGAAAATAATGTCATTTGTGTATAAATAGAGTCTGTGGAATGGCTTTGGGCCATCTTTCCACATTCCCTGATGTGAGAACTGTTGTGAACTGGACAGGACTTTTGTCCAATATCTGAAGTACAACATCTCTATGTTTTTGGTCAGCTTTGTGCCATCTCACATTTAAGCTTTTTTACAGTCCTTGTCGCTCATGTCACCGTCCAGCTACTTGTAAGTTTGCATGCTCCTCAAGAGCGTCTAGAACCGAAGTGTAAATCATCTTCCGTCTTCAACACAAAGCTCTAAACTCTCACGTGTCTAGAAGTGATTGTTGGCCTTTCTGAGCTGCAAAGAGGTTTTCCATCCTGCCTATAAGGCCACATATTGTAGAGATTATTGTGTGTGAATGGGAAGGTGTGCACGTCCCATCAGGCCTTTTTTTGCAAACTCATAGTCTCAAGCCAACAGTACAGAAGATGGTCTATTAAACACCGGAGGTCCTTTAATTCAATGTACTCCATCAGATATGGGTCATTTTTGCTGCAGACATGATTTCGCCAGGTTGGAAATCATTTGTTATTCTTGGAAGAAATTTTCTATCGCACAATCTAAGTCCAAACCCCTTGCTAACCTCTAAAATCAGAAAGATATAATAACTTGGTAAGATCAGTTGATTATCTGAGCCCTTATCCATGAAAATCAGGTTTTGTTCCAGGTCCATCAAGGATGTGGAATCAGGAACATTTCCTACGTGGGTAAAATCACACTGTTGCAAACATTTTGGCAGTTCCCTTCAAATAACAGCTTTGATGACAGAGAACTTGCTGACACAGTCGGAGACTGAAGGGTGTGAGTGTTTTATAAGTCATGCTTGTGTGTTTTTTCTTTCATCTGTACTTTTGTTTACTTTACCAGTGGTGTGAGTGTGTGTGGCAGGGCTATCTGTTTGAACAAACTACAGATGATGGGAGAAGCATTTGGAATGATTTTGCAATTCTGTTCGGTGCCTCTAAAAGCTCGATAGTGAAGTAAAAGCATTAATTATTGTTTATGTTTTGATTTCTTTAAAGGGATCCTATTATGCCCCTATTATAAGTCTCTGGTGTCCCCAGAATGTGTTTGTGAAGTTTCAGCTCAAAATACCCCACAGTTCATTTATTATAGCTTGTCAAATTTGCCCCTATTGGGGTGTGAGCAAAAACACGCCGTTTTTGTGTGTGTCCCTTTAAATGCAAATGAGCTGCTGCTCCCGGCCCCCTTTCCAGAAGAGGGCGGAGCTTTAACAGCTCACGCTTCGGTCGCTCAACAACAACAAAGCTGGAGAATCTCAAGCAGCCAAAATGACGAAGGTGTTCAGCCTTACATTGTTCAAACCGGAGTCGGACACTGATGGAGAGACTCAGGAAGAAGTTACAACTTTTAGGACGTTTCTGAATGTTTAGTGGATAAATTTATGTAGTTGCTGTGGAGTTGATTCAACTCATCGACTAGCATGTGCCGTCATGTTAATCTTTTGTGCAAATCCAGCGTTGAATTGACCCTCGTTTGTGAAGCAGTCCGGTACAACAACTCTTCCTCTTCTCTAAAGCAGCCCAACATGGCCTCACCCCCTTTGTTGCATGTTCAAGCGGGCGGGGTTTATGTACATTTTAGGGTTAGTGATGTCACCAACCTGGGAAGAAGCTCGTTGTAGTCCCTACCAGCCGTTTAAAAAGCAGTTTCTGTAAAAGATGTTGTTTATGATCAAACAGCAACATTACACACTAACTAAAGTTAAAAAAAAAAAAGTGAAATCATAATCAACCACCCCTTTTAAACTAAAATTAAAGAAATAATATTCCTATTTTTAATCACACTTAATCCTCCTCCAGTATAGTGTTTGAAAGAATCCCATTTTGCACCCTATAAAGTTTCTATACTTTCATTTGTGTTATTTCACAGTTTTTGTTGAGTCGGTGTGTCCAAAACTTTGACTTGGAGTGCATTTAGAGTGTGCATTTTTGCATTAAATTCAATTGTAATACAGATCAAAAAATGTAATGAGACAGCATCTTTTCAGAAGATCCTAAAACCGCGATACACAAAGGCTCAAGCCACTACACATGAAGGAATATGAGACAGCCATTAACCACTGAAGAGAATTCAGCCAAGTCAACATCTTTGTGTCTTTCTGCCCACATTCCACCCACATTCCTGCCTGTTAAAAACAACAGTGCTGGGGAATAATTACCTCCACGTGTTCAGGCCTACATGTCACCATCTCAAGAGCACGAGGATAAAACTCGTTCACAGATCGAGACTGTTGGTCAAGTTGTGTTCTCTTGTGTTGTAATTTGTCTGTTGTGGTGTTTTATTCAGTGTAAGTAATGGCAGCTATTTTCCCACTTCATTTGGAACGGGAATGGGAATGTGCGTCTGTCATATGTCTTCAGAAATTCTGCCTGGACAAATCATCTTCCACCGTTGAGCAGCACGGAGCCAGTTGGCTTCCAGAGCGGCTCATCGTCTGTCGCTGATGAAACCATTTCACCTTCTCACTGCGTAGTTTCATGATTAATTTGTGTATTTTGACATATCTTAGGCCCTGTTTACACCTGGTATTAAGATGCACTTTGATCGATCAGACCTAAATACAGGTGTAAACGGGGTCTAAAATGTTTTGAGCTTGTCCACTTTCAACCACTTCCAGAGGGAGTTAAAAAAGCATTCAACCGGATTGCTTTCGTAGTGTAGACGCTCATGTGGTCAAATGCATTCGAACAGCCACTAAAAGACCCCCTACTCTCCACCTGACCTAATGCACAAATATTATGGGAAGCGTGCTAGAAAGACAGGATTTAAACTGTCAACTGAAGACCCCAATTTGGTTTAAGATGAAAAACATACCAAGTACAATGTTCTCTCACCATTCCTGATTTTTAACACACTCACAGCGTTCGGCTGGTCTTGAGGCTATCAGAGCTATTTTTCCGTCATCTCCGGTAGCTTTCATGTGTAGATTGCATGAGCTTATTTTGTCCATTCGATCGAAAGATCTGAAAAATTCATACATTTACCCACCCATAGATCCTCCTCTCGAAGAAATCAAGACAGAAGTGGTTGAAAGTGGACAAAAGAGACGGATTAAAACACCAGGTGTAAACGGGAATGTGTCTCCCTCGTCCACTTTTGATCCGATCGACCAAAACACATCTTAATACCAGGTGTAAACAGGACCTGAGATTATCTTAAGAGGAGGAGGGAAGTTCTTTCTTACCTGTTTTTATATTTTCTGTTTTCACTTTAATTTTTGATCAATTTTAGTGATTTTGTTGTGTGTTTTTCTCATTTTAAAAATGTCTATATTGTTTTTATTATTTTTTATTAGTTTAAGTTTATTTAGTTAGTACTTCAAGTTAAATAAAAATGAGAAAATTTGCCTTAGCAGCTAACTAAAATAAAAAAAAATTTAAAAAAAATATTCCATTTTATTTAATTAATATTTTTTATGGCTTTAGATGGTTAAAGTTTCAGTGAATTTTTTTTATTTTTATTTTTTTATTTATTTATTTTTTGTGTGTGTGTGTTTCTCATTTTAATTAGTTTTTATAGTATGTCTACACTTTTTATTAATTAGTTTTAGTTTATTTAGTTTATTTTAGTACTTCAAGTTAAATAAAAACTAGACGTAATATTTTTTTTAAATATTTTATTTTATTTCAGTTAACATTTATTTTGTTTCAAATAATATATATATAATTTTTTTTTAATGGTTTTAGTTTTAGTTAAGTACAGTATAATAACCCTGGGAAGTGAGTTTTGCATGAGAAAAATTCATTTTTTAATTATTTTTTTGTTTTTTGATTCTTTTTGGTTTCTCCTTATTTCGATGGTCCACTTTAGACATTAACTGTAAGTAACTTTGCAGCTACATGTCAACTAACTCTCATTAGAGTATTAGTAGATTGTAGTAGACTGTTATTAGACTGTTAGGTTAGGGTTAGTAGAATAAGTGCTGTTGCAAAGTCACTTATAGTCAGTAGAATGTCTAAAGTGGACCGGCGAAATAAAGTGTTACATGTTTTTAAACATTTTTGTATTAACAGTCACTTTCATCCAATGCGTCTCGAGCTGCGTTCTGTCGAAACTGAACCCGTGATGTTGGCGTTGCTAGCATCATGCTTTGCCAGTTTGGCTCCAGCAGCTCTTGTCCATGATTTGGAGTGTTTGGCGCGTCTCATACGGTCAGCAGTGAACCATCATGTTATTGTGGAATTCTAGAGAAACACTATTAGTTTCCTCAGGCTATGAACCCATGTGACCCTTGACTTGCCTCAGTCTCACATTCAGATTTATGACCATATAACTGCACACTTACCTGCCTTTGACTCTTGGTGAATTTATTGATTGATTGATACTCAAAATGTCTCGAATAAACACATTTCCCAAATCCAGATTTCTGCATGTATTCCATTTATAGACCCAGAAGAAGATTTTATTGCTCAGATGTTACAGTTCAGGAGTTTTGAGATGTTTCGTTTAGGTGTCAGCTTTGTCTCTGATTTATTTTGCAATTTTTAGGAGAATGAGTTTTCATGTAGTAAATAAAATGCAAGCTATAAAATGAATGTGAAGCAGCTCAGATGAGAAATGTTGTTCATATTGAGACTTTTGATTGTATTTGGTAGTTTTGTTAATATTTTGAAATAGATTTTGTTATACTTTCTGTCTTTGTTAAAGTTACCGTGATACATGATATTATCATATATCACTGAAGATATATACTATATAGATTTGATTATATTTTTCTGATTTCATTTTAATTTTAGTAATTTTGTTGTTGAGTTTTGTTGTTTTAAATATGTGTGCATAGTTTTTATTAAGTTTTAGTTGTAATTATTTTAGTACTTCAGCTTAAACTACGCAATAATTAGAAATGTTGCCTTTATACATATATATATTCCATTTTATCATTCTGCCAACATTTTGAAAATGTTACTTTTGAATGTTCTCTGAACGTTCTGAAACAGCATTTAAAAAACATTAAATGAACATCAAACTAAAACATTTCAGAAAAAAAATTCCATTAACCATGTACTGTATATACAACGTTTATGTGCTAACGTTTTGAGAACATCATTAAACACCAGATAACGTTGAACGAACGTTCAATTAATGTTACCAGAAGAACGTTTGTTCATAACATTGAGAGAACCTTGCCAGAACGTTCAAGAATGTTCCCTGTTTTCTGGGTCTGAAGTGGTTGAATCTGCTGAAGTCCAGCAGGAGAATGTGGAGGTGTTTCTTCACGCAGGTGATCAGTTCCTGTTTAATCTGAATCCTCCATTCCTTCCGACTGTCCCGGCACGTCCCGCCACGTTCCCCCTCCTCTTTTTCCCCTTGTCCTCCATCCGGTCCAGGCGGCACTGATCAATCAGACGTCTCTCTGCTCTCTCTCTCTCTCTCTTCTGTTAGTTTGTTTTCCTGCGCTGTCATTTTTGATCAATCTCTATATAATATGCTCTACAATATGCCACAAGTTCTCCGTCTCTCTCTCTCTCTCTCTGCTTCTCTCTTTTGTCATCCGTCTGTTTTTCATTGAATGAATTCATGAAGTCTTTTAGTCTTATACAGCAAGGTTGTGAAGTAATTACTGTGATTAAATGGAGGAACTCCACTAACTTAACTGCATTTTAAAGTAGTCTGACACTGTTGTCAAAACAATGCAGCAACTTTTTCCCATAACAAGCAACTTTTTCCAAAGAGTAGCTTTTGGGGTTTTTTTTATTTCGCATTGTAATGCATCATTAATACTGAATGAGTGGTTCTTTAATTAGCATTATTTGAAAAGAAAAGCCATGTAACCATGAGAAGTTCATGCATTTGCATTTATTTAAAGCATAACATTATCTTTGAACATGCAGAATACTGTATTAAATTCACAACTCCTTCCAGGTTTTATGAAACTACACCTAGCTGTAATTGCTTCAACATTTTCAGTATTTTTCATCGTCTTTCTTTTCATATTCAGCAGATGATGTTTTGTATTATGGATAATGAGGCAGTACTGTTACTGTACGGATATTTCCACTGTGAAACTAGCATGTGACCACATGACAAACGACATGCATTTTACTTTTTCCCCTCCTGAGACGTTTCTGGTGAAAGTGAGTTTGTTTATTCAAATATTGGCTGAATGTTGCGTGCTTGCAAATGCAAATCCTCCTTAATGTCGTATACTTTAATTTAATGTAATGTTACATTGAACTCATTAAATCCAAGTTTGGATGTGTGGCGCAGAATGTAGAGGAACATTTCATTGCTCAGAAGTCTTTCAGAGCTTCATAGGAGGAACACTCAACATCTAAAAGAGATGTTCTCGGAGAGTTTTGTGCTTATGGCACAGATCAACACTTAGCAGCTGTATATTTGTCAGTGAATAACTGCATAAGTGTTACATTTTGGGAGTCATGAAATGTTTTATTCCTTCTCATGCACTCTTGCACTCACAAATTCACACGTTTGTACCGTCTCCAGGTGTCTGAGGTGATGCTGTGGTGTGTGTGGTCCGTGTCAGGTCCTCTATGATGTGATCTCTGGGCTCTTCAGGTTGTTTGCTCTCTCCGCAGGACCCCAGCCGATCACATGGATGTTGTTGTTCCTCCTCTGTTTCCTACATCACCTTCCTCGTCCTCCTGACGATCCCGGAGAGAGATGGCATGGCTTTACCAGGTTATCCCATTCCATCTGGTAGGCTTTTTCATCTCAGGCTGTTGTTGATAAGGACTGGCTGTGTTCAGAACAGCACACTAACACTCTGATACAGCTTCTGCAGCACAGGTACAGTGTGTATACAGTGTGCAGATTATATGCTATAGTGTATAACCAAAATGCAATGCATTTTACATGGCATGTTTACAGTTTGATGCATTTGGCAGACACTTTTATACAAAGCGACTGACTTTGCATTAAAGGTGTACATTTTATGTATTCCCTAGGAGTCTATTTTGACTCATTATTTAATCAGATTGCCAAAAGTTAAGTTAAATAAAAATGCTAAATAACTTTTTACTTCCAGAAAGATGATGACGTACAAATAGCATACAATGCTTGAAATGTTTACTCACTGTTTATTGTTTTATTGACTATTTTTTACTAATTGTAGGCTATACAGTATGTATGGAAGCTTGTTTCCGCCACTGAAAAAAGGTAATTGCGACTAATCTCACAATTCTGATTTTTTTTTCTCGGAATTGCGAGTTTATATCTTGCAATTCTGACTTTATATCTCACAATTCTGACTGTATAACTCACAATTTCAAATTATATCTGGCAATTCTGACTTTATAACCCCCAATTCTGACTTTTTTCTCACAATTCTGACTTTATAACTCCCAATTCTGACTTTTTCTCAATTGCAGGTTTATATCTCGCAATTCTAACTTTTTTTTCTTGCAATTGCAAGTTTTTTATCTCACAATTCTTACTTTTTTCTCGTAATTATGAGTTTATATCATAATTCTGACTTTATATCTCACAATTCTGACTTTATAACTCACCATTTCAAATTATATCTGGCAATTCTGACTTTATAACCCCCAATTCTGACTTTTTTCTCACAATTCTGACTTTATATGTCGCAATTTTGACTTTTTTCTCACAATTCTGACTTTATAACCCCCAATTCTGACTTTTTTTCAATTGCAGGTTTATATCTCGCAATTCAGACTTTTTTTTTTTCTTGCAATTGCAAGTTTTTTATCTCACAATTTGGACTTTTTTTCAATTGCAGGTTTATATCTCGCAATTCAGACTTTTTTTTTTTTCTTGCAATTGCAAGTTTTTTATCTCACAATTCTTACTTTTTTCTCGTAATTATGAGTTTATATCATAATTCTGACTTTATATCTCACAATTCTGACTTTATAACTCACCATTTCAAATTATATCTGGCAATTCTGACTTTATAACCCCCAATTCTGACTTTTTTCTCACAATTCTGACTTTATATGTCGCAATTTTGACTTTTTTCCTCACAATTCTGACTTTATAACCCCCAATTCTTACTTTTTTTCAATTGCAGGTTTATATCTCGCAATTCAGACTTTTTTTTTTTCTTGCAATTGCAAGTTTTTTATCTCACAATTTGGACTTTTTTTCAATTGCAGGTTTATATCTCGCAATTCAGACTTTTTTTTTTTCTTGCAATTGCAAGTTTTTTATCTCACAATTTGGACTTTTTTTCAATTGCAGGTTTATATCTCGCAATTCAGACTTTTTTTTCTGGCAATTGCAAGTTTTTTATCTCACAATTCTGACTTCTTTCTCGCAATTGCAGGTTTATATCTCACAATTCTGACTTTTTTCTCGTAATTATGAGTTTATATCATAATTCTGACTTTATAACTTGAAATTTCGAGCTATATCTTGCAAATCTGACTTTATAACTTGCAATTCTGACTTTTTTTCCCATGATTGCAAGTTTATATCTAGTAATTGTGAGGAAAAAACGTTAGAATTGTGAGATAAAAAGTTGCAATATCTTTTAAATTGTTTTATTCCGTGGCGGAAACAAGCTTCCATAGTATATTCAGTAGGCTAGTGTTCCATTTGGAACACAGACATAGTTTGGTATTTTTACTCTAGAATGTGCTACACCAGCCTGAAAAATACAGTTTTTAAGATGTTAAAGAAGTTAAATTTATAATACCATTGTTGTCATATTTCATTTGGTGATTAATTTCGGATTTCCCTATTCATGTAGCTGTACTTGTGATGTCTTAAAAATAACCACTTTTCTATTATTTTGTACCTTAAATCAAAAAGGAATTCTCTGTTTTGTTCTGTATTGAACTGGGTGTTTTTAATGCAAAAATATCTATTGCTATAATTCAAAACCCATAATAAATTTCAAGATACAAATGTAAGTATGTTGTACTTGTGACGACTAAAAAAATGATCAGACTTGCTTCGTTAAGACTGACACGTTAACTATGTATGTGTCAGCATCATCTAAATCTGTCAGAAAACCTTATTGAATTCATCAGAATAACATGTATTGATGAATCACACAATAAGACCAGGAATGTGTATTAAAAAAGTCAATATTGATTTCATGTTGACTTTGAAACATGCAGCTATATTCTGGCACAGGATGGATTTAATAATACTGCGCTAGCTGATCTACACAGGCTTTTAAAACAAGATGTGATCTGGTCCAGCGGGTCTCCTGGTGTTACTGAAAACACTCGTCACTTTCACTTTAGTGAGTTTAGCGTCTCTCGTGAGTGTGATGGATGAAGAATGAATGCCTTCCTGTCTTTGCTAACGCTGCACAAGCTTCACATTCCTGTAAGCCGCCGCTCAGCTCAGGTATAGGAAGCGGATTTGTATATTGTCTTGAAGAATTTGGAACGGATGGAGAAACATGGCTCACCGTTCCAACATTCCCGTCTCATCTGGATCAGCTCTTTACTCGTTCTGCACAAGGCCAAACGCTTGAATAAAATCAATCCCATAATACAGAGGTATATTCATGAATTCACCGCACTTCACAAATGGACCTTTCATTCTATATCAATAAAGACTTTTCTATTACTGTGTACCTTGAAACAAAAATGAAATCTTTGTTTTACATTTTGTTACACCACCAGGAAAAACTATGTATTATTTTCTGCATTCAGCCTACTTTTTGTCAAATTTGAAGGCAAAATCTCTATTATTATTATTATTATTATTATTATTCAAAACCCATAATCCTAAGTATTATACTTTGATGCATAACTCGTCCCTTGGCTTCAAATGTAAATGATATCCTGTGGGGCTTTTTAAGGACAGAGTTGCTATACTTTTCCAAATTTATACCCTTTAGCATATATTTGACATATTGCAAATTCTATAGAAACCAGGGCGTTGCTATGCAGTTGCTAAGGTGTTCAGAGATATTTTTAGCACATTGCAATGTGGTTGCTAAAGTGTTTCAGGTAGTTTCCAGGGAGTTTCTAAGGGTTTTTTGCCAGGTTTTATTAGAACATTTCTATGTGGTTGCTAAAGTGTTTTAGGTGGTTGCCAGGGGGTTGCTATGCAGTTGTTAATGTGTTCTGAGTTTTTTTGCACATTGCCATATGGTTGCTAGTGTGTTTTAGGTGGTTGCCAGGGTGTTGCTATGCAGTTGCTAAAGTGTTCTGAGAGCTTTTTTGCATGTTGCTATGTTTTTCGAAAGTGTTGCTACACAATTGCTAAGGTTTTTTTTAGCACTGCATTTGCTAAAGTGGTAGCCAGGGTGTTGCTATGAAGTTGCTAAGGTCCTCTGTGAGCTTTTTTTGCATGTTGCTATGTTGCTAATGTTGCAATGCAATTGCTAAGGTTTTTTACATGTTGCTAATGTTGCAATGCAATTGCTAAGGTTTTTTACATGTTGCTAATGTTGCTATGCAATTGCTAAGGGTTTTTTTTTAGCACTGCATTTGCTAAAGTGGTTGCCAGGGCGTTGCTATGAAGTTGCTAAGGTGTACGGAGTGGGTTTTTACATGTTGCTGTGCAGTTGTTAGGGTGTAAGGGGTTGATATGTATTGTGCTGCTATGCAGTTGCTAAGGTCTTTTTTGTTTTAAGTGGTTGCCAGGGTGTTGCTATGAAGTTGCTAAGGTGTACAGAGTGGGTTTTTACGTTGCTGTGCAGTTGTTAGGGTGTACGGGATTGTTGTTATGTATTGTGTTGCTCTGTGGTTGCTAAAATCTTTTTAGCACTGCATTTGATAAATTGTTTTAAGTGGTTGCCAGTGCGTTGCTATGAAGTTGCTAAGGTGTATAGAGTGGGTTTTTACATGTTGCTGTGCCGTTGTTAGGGTGTACAGGGTTGTTGTTATGTATTGTGTACCACCAGGAACACCCTAGCAACTGCATAGCAACAAGCTAAAAACACTCAGAACACCTTAGCAACACACAGCAACACCCTGGCATTGTGGCAGTGAGTGTTGCACAGGCTACAGACACCTTGTCTGTCTTGACAAAATGTAAAAATCTAGTTTTCATGTATTGTACAAGGCCAGGTTCTGTTTGACATCATCTAAAGCATATCCGTCCAACCCTCCATCAGAAACGACTGCAGTGAATGAAGAGCTGAAAACTGCTGATTCCAGTTTTAAACTTCTAGGAAACTCACACCAGGGGTCAGAAAGATGGGCTTTCACCTTGCAGGTGACAACGATTGAGGCCTGTGTTTTGTTAAGTCCTGCCAAAACTGTGGACTGGTGGTCTGGTCTTAATTACATCGTTTTTTTTAAGAAGCCCTACATTTTAAGGTATAATGGAACCATATTTGGATTACACATAAATGACTGTTGAATGAGTATCAGTGGGGGTGTATTTTTACAGCCTCCACATGAAGCTAGTTATCACATTTGTGTCAGCGCTAAAAGAAAATACACAGAGGAGCGTATTGTGCACATGCATGTGCTGAATTGAGTTTTTTTTTCTCAGATTTTTGATGATGAAAAATTATTTTCTATAATAGTATACCATATTCTTCATACAGAAGCATTTTCTGCAGTCAACCATCAAATATACAGTAGTGTAGTGTAATATAGTATGGTAAGAGGCAGTTTCTCTTTATGTGAACATGGTTTTGTTCCATAAATTATTGTGAACACTGCTATGCAGTTGCTGAGGTGTTCCAAGAGTTTTAGGACATTGCTATATAGTTGCTAAAGTGTTTATATGGTTGCCAGGGTGTTGCTATGCAGTTAATAAGGTATTCTGAGAGTTTTTTAGAACATTGCTATGTAGTTGCTAAAGTGTTTATGTGCCAGGGTTGCCAGGGTGTTGCTATGCAGTTGCTGAAGTGTTCTGAGAGTTTTAGGACATTGCTATGTAGTAGCTAAAGTGTTTGTGTGGTTGCCAGGGTGTTGCTATGCAGTTGCTAAGGTGTTCTGAGAGTTGTAGCACATTGCCATGTGGTTGCTAAGGTGTTTTAGGTGGTTGTCAAGGCATTGATATGCAGTTGCTGAGGTGTTCTGAGAGTTTTAGGACATTGCTCTATAGTTGCTAAAATGTTTAGGTGGTTGCCAAGGTGTTGCTAAGCATTTGCTAGAGTTTTTTTTTTTTTTTTTTTTAGCACATTGCGATTTGGTTGCTAAAGTGTTTTAAGTGGTTGCTAAGGTGTTGAATTGCAGTTGCTAAGGTGTTCTGAGAGTTTTGTAGGACATTGCTATGTGGTTGCTTAAGTGTTTAAGGTGGTTTCTAGGGCATTGCTATGCAGTTGCTAAGGTGTTCTGAGAGGTTTTTTTTAGCACATTGCTGTGCAGTTGCTAAAGTGTTTAGGTGGTTGTCAAGGTGTTGGTTCACAGTTGCTAAGGTGTTCTGGGAGTTTCAGGATATTGCTATACTGTATATTTGCTAAAGTGTTTATGTGGTTGCCAGGGTGTTGCTATGCAAATACTAGGGTTTTCTGACAGTTTTTTTAACATGTTATTATGCGGTTGCTAAAGTGTTTTAGGTGGTTGCCAAGGCATTGATATTCTGAGAGTTTTGTAGGACATTGTTATGTGGTTGCTTAAGTGTTTTAGGTGGTTTCTAGGGCATTGCTATATAGTTGCTAAAGTGTTTATTTGGTTGCCAGGGTGTTGCTTCGCAGTTGCTAGGGTTTTCTGACAGTTTATTTAGCACATTGCTATGCATTTGCTAAAGTGTTTTAGGTTGTTGCTAGGGTGTTGCTATGGGTTTTCTGAACATGAAATTTCATTTTTCTGTATGTTAATTCACTCATTCATGCTGACATGTTTTAAAGCCTAGTGAGCTGCCTACTGAGACAGCATTTGTGTGAACAAAGCTGTTAATGATGGGGCTACCAAATGAGACGTTGATGTTGCTGGTAGGGATACTTGACAAAACACACCTGTGGAAGTTGAGGGCATGTACAGCATGTTGACTATTTTGAGTGACCTCAGGAAAAGGCCTTCTTTTGCTGCAGTGAAGGTGCTCAGGTTCCAGGAAAGAGCAGTGTAAGTGTACACTCATTTGATGAACCATAAGGTCATTAGTTGCGTTATTTCCACTATGTAGTTAATGAACAGTAGACTTAAGTGTTTGCTCACTGTGACACAGTTATGTCATTTTAATTTAATGATTAAGCCTTTGAAAAAAAAGAAATTCTGTCACTTAATGTGCAATCATAATTTCAATGAAAAGGGGTAAAATATGAGAAGAGATGCTGTAGGAAAGCCCCAGATTTGAATCATAGTTTCAATTTTGTTTTATTTCCATTCAGTTGTGAAACTCTTTTCTCAAAATGCAAGTAACTAGAAATGTACACATCTATCAAGATATACTGAGAATGAATCATAATTTTTTAAGTCTAGATGCCATAGGGCATCAGAGCTCCGGGACGTATTTCATAAGCGAGTACTTCCCAATCCAACAAACCATCACGCCCACCGTACCAGACGAAGGTTACCTCCATTTCAAGATGATTCATATATATGCCTCACAGATCCAACTGCAACCAGCTCTTTATTACAAAAGGTTTTCATCACCCGTGCTCTGACCTTTCAACCTCCAGACCTTGTAAAAACTAGGAAATAACCCTTCCCTTTCGTCGCTCTCATCAGAGGCTTCCTGGCCTCTCCACGCTCTGTTACACCTCATAAACTGCCCCGTGATTCAGCACTCATGATGCCAGAGCGAGTTACCCGTCGTGGAGCCACAGCTCTGGCCTGAACAATCGAGATGTGGAGGTTTGCCATGCGTTAGTTGTGACGTATAAGCTGCGTTTACAGATATGAGTGAGCTTGAGTCACTGGAAAAACAAAATGATCTCTAAGATAGACTTTGATTTCCCCTTAATAGTAAAGCTCATAAACATTGTGAGACCGTAACAGGAGGACGCCTCCATTGATGTGAACGTCACGTACATCAGCAACCATCCTTTTTTTTGTATCAATTGCTCTGTTTTTGTGTGTGGCTAATACGTAGTGTACATCAATTCTCTCTTCCATTGAAAATTGACAAAAAGTCAAAATTGAGATAAAAAGTCAGAATTAGCCATTTTTATTTCATAATTTATATTTATGTCAATTTCTACTTCTATCTCATAATTATGATTTAAATGTGTCATAATTTTGACTTTTATCTCAATTTCAACTTGTCAATTTCTACTTCTATTTCATTATGATTTAAATATGTAATAATTTTTAATTTTATCTCATAAGTATCTCAGTTTTAACTTAAGTCGATTTAAATGTCAGAATTTTGACTTATCTCATAATTATAATTTAGTATCTGATAGTTATGACTTGTCATAATTATAATTTTATCTCATTATTTCGACTTGAGTTTCTACTTCTGTCTTATTAAGATTTACATGTCATAATTTTGACTTAATATCTCAATTGTCTTGTCATAGTTATGAATTTTTATCTTATGTCAACTTGTCAATTTCTACTTCTGTCTCATAATTATGACTTAGTATCTTATCATTTCATCTTGTCATAATTATGAATTTTTATCTCATAATTTCAACTTATGACAATTTCTACTTCTGTCTCATAATTATGATTTTATGATTAGTATCTCATAATTTTGACTTGTGCCATATTTATGACTTTTATCTCATAATTTCAGTTTTTATCTCATAATTATTACTTAGTATGTGTGATAGTAACAGTGATGCTTGTTTCAGAAAGCATTGCTAATTAACGTTTAATGTGTAATTATCCATACATCAATGCCGTCTTCCATTCGCTCTCAGCTGCTGTCGGGTTTGTTATATTATGATTTGAGCTCATTTGAGGAATATTTTGACTTGACATGATTTTAATGATGTGCATCAAGGTCGAGCAGCAGAAAATGGTCAGATTTAATGTTTTTTGTTCATTGCAAAAGAAGAAACTTTCCCCACAGATGGAAAACGGCAGGGTCTTTCCACTCCTGTGCTGGAACGTCACGGTTGCTCCACGTCTCATCTGGACGGGATATAGAGGCAGCCGAGTGAAAGAGCTCATAATGTTCCTGTTTGTGTCGACACAGCATGATCCTTCAATTGTTTTGTCAAAACTATTGAAAATAAGAAAGGCAGATTATGTTTGCTCTTATTTATATTCCACAAAACATATTGTTGCATTTAGATAAATTACAGAAAAATGACTAATCTGTCATCTGTTCTTCCTCAGTAGAACCAGCATTGGATTCGGCCTGCATTAACTGGAAAAGACGTAAATCTTACTCACCGGTTTATTTATCACCCATTGAGCTGTGATGGGGTTTTGAATATTAAATCAATTAAGAGAAGTTAATGTCTTTAAATTAAACTACATCCCTGCTGGGGAAAAAACAAAAAAAAACAAAAAAAAAAACAAGTTAAACCAGCTAAGACCAGCAATCCACCTTTAGTTTAGTCACATAAAGTCATAATTATGACATAAAAGGTTGAAATGATGGCATAAAAAACATAATTGTCATAAAAAGTCGAAAAATTGACTTTTTTTGTCTTTTAATGACTTATGGTGTCATTTTTACTTTCTATCTCATAATTTTGAGTTAATAATTATGACTTTTTTTATCTAATAATTTTGTCTTTTTATCTCATAATCATGATTTACTATCTCAAAATTTTGACTTATGTCAATTTTGTGACTTACTATGTCAATTTTGACTTGTCATAATTATAAATTGGTATCTAATAATTTTTTCTTTTATCTCATAATTATGACTTATCTCATAATTTCGACTTTTTGTCATAGTTATGACTTTTGTAATTTTGACTTTTATCTCATAATTGTAACTTTTCTCATAATTGTGACTAATCTCATAATTTCGACTTGTCATAATTTTGACTTTTTTGTCATAGTTATGACTTACGTTGTAATTTTGATTTTTATTTCATAATTGTGACTTATAATTTCAGCTCGTGTCATAATTTTATGAATTAGTGTCATAACTTTGAATTATGTTATAATCATGACTTCATATCTACTAATTTTTGCTTAATTTGGCTTTTATCTCATAATTATGACTTATAATTTTGACTTTATCTCATAATTATTACTTATTATCTCATTTTGATTCACAAAAACTAGACTTTTTTCCTTGTATGGCAGAAATAGTCTTCTAATACTATATTGCCACTTCATAGCCATTTCAAATGTGCAAAAGTGCAGAACTCACTGGCGTTCTTGTGTGTTTTTTTTAGGTGTTTTTGTCCTGTCTTCTGTTGGAGAGTCCTGCACCCTGCACAAGTCTCAGTGATCTTCTGGCTCGGGTCCCTCCTTCAGTGTAAGGGCCAGATTTACTAAACAGGGCAAATTAGCATGAGAGCGCAATTCCACAAATGCGCCGATGGGAGTGGCAAGTTTTGCGTGTGATCTACTGCTGACGCGCAAATTAAAGAACACAGACGCAGTCAAGAGCAGTGCAAATTAGCTTTGGGCCGCAAATAAGCAGAGCTGATGTGGATTTTAACGCCAAAAGAGGGTTTACACTGGCGCAAGCTGTTAGTAAATCTGGCCCTAACTCTGTAGGATTTTTGCCTGTTTTATCACCAAGTAAAGTCTGATTGCCTAGAAATATAATAGCACACCTCAACAGGCCACACAATCACAGGTATCATTCACGTGAGATAGTGACAGTGATGCTTGTTTTACCCAGCAGAATTTCTCATGAAAGGGCTGAAGTATGCATGCTTTGTGTAAACGATATAATGAGTATGTATCTCGGTGTACAGTCAATCACTCTGGGTGGGTTCTGTATTCAATAGCACGATACATTCTTGTTTACTTAGTCACTGTTTTGCACTGATTTGGCTCTTATTGCCCCCTCTCAGCCTCTAAACACCAGCAGTGTGATGGAATAACACAGACTTCAGTAATTACTGCACAAAATCGCGCCAATCAATTACACGTGAAAGGGCGGTAAAGCAAACACAGGAGCGATCTGTGTGGCTCTGATTACATGAAGTGGAATTCAAGTGCTGGATTACTGTCAGAACCGTATGTACGTGTCATATGAGCAATTCGGATATTAATTTGCACGTACAAATAGATCGTAAGTTTCAGTCCCGAGGCACGAAACGTCCCGTTTTTGTCATCTGATCATTGGTGTCATATTTGTTTTACTTTTTTATGATCCGCGGTGGGAACAATGCGTGCAGTACTCGGGGAGTCACACGAGGACACATTTTTCCTTTTCAGATGAATTTTCTAAATCTTACAGTAATCGAGGACCAATGACATAAGCGTACGGCATTGCTGCGTGTAAATAGTATTATGTAAGCATTCCGGACGGGATGATGGATGGTCTGACGGATCGCTGAGAGTCTCATTGAGGTCTTTGGACGTAAGAATCTCCAGCAGTAGGCCAATGGCCTGTCTCTCTAAATCACAATGCTGTAGGGCCTGAACTCCATCTGGAGATGGAGGGAGGGTGAGCCTGAGAACAAATGAGATGAAGAGATTGAGAGAGAGAGAGAGAGAGAAAGAGCAGCATGGTTTATACTAGCCCACAATCCTCCAGGCATTAATGTTTGGATGAAAGACGCCTGACAGCTGCCGGTGAACGTGGCTTATCCAGGCCAGAGATGTCGAGCGTGTTTGTCGTCATTTGGCTTTTAACGTGCTCAGCAGAAACTGCACAAATGCCAAAAGCCTCATTTCTGCAGTTTCCCCCTGAAACCAGTAGATAAGCTGAACACCTCGAGAGCTTTATGTCTTTGTTATTGATACAGTATAATGAAAATGCTCAGGATTTGAATAAACTGCTACTTTCCTTTGTGTGTTTTTTGCCCACTATCATGGGAGGTTGCCAAGGTGTTACTAGGTTATTGTGGGACGTTATCAGGGTATTGCTAGTTTATCGTGGGAGGTTGCCCAGGAGTTGCTAGGCTATCGTAGGAGTTTGCCAGGGTGTTGCTAAGTTATTGTGGGAGGTTGCCAGGGAGTTGCTAGGCTATCATAGGAGGTTACCAGGGTGTTGCTAGGTTATCATGGGTGGTTGCCAGGGTGTTGCTATGTTATCTTGGGAGGTTACCGGGGTGTTGCTAGGTTATCGTAGAAGGTTGCCAGGGTGTTGCTAGGTTATCGTGGGTGGTTGCCAGAGTGTTGCTAATCTATCGTAGGAGGTTGCCAGGGTGTCGGTAGGTTATTGTTGGTGGTTGCCAGGGTGTTGCTGTGTTATCGTGGGAGGTTACCAGGGTGTTGCTAGGTTATTGTAGGAGGTTGCTAGGTTATCGTGGGAGGTTGCCAGGGTGTTGCTATTTTAATGGTGGGAAGTTGCCAGGGTGTTGCTAGGTTATCGTGGGAAGTTGCCAGGGTATTGCTAGGTTATCGTGGGAGGTTGCCAGGGAGTTGTTATGTTATCGTTGGAGGTTACCAGATTGTTGTTAGGTTATCATAGAAGGTTGCCAGGGTATTGCTAGGTTATCGTGGGAGGTTGCCAGGGTGTTGCTAGTTTATCGTGGGAGGTTGCCAGGGTATTGCTAGGTTATAGTGGGAGGTTGCCAAGGAGTTGCTAGGCTATCGTTGGAGGTTGCCAGGGTGTTGCTAGGTTATCGTGGGAGGTTGCCAGGGAGTTGCTAGGTTATTGTGGGAGGTTGCCAGGGAGTTGCTATTTTAATGGTGGGAGGTTGCCAGGGTGTTGCTAGGTTATCATAAAAGGTTGCCAGGGTATTGCTAGGTTATTGTGGGAGGTTGCCAGGGTGTTGCTATTTTAATGGTGGGAGGTTGCCAGGGTGTTGCTAGGCTATCATACCTAGCAATTATTCATATCATCGCAAAATGTAAACTATATTATCGTCCAGCTCTAATCTGCTAAATGCAACTATAAGACTTGAAGATATTAAGATATTATAAACATTGATTATATAAACATGTTGTTTGAAACAATGTGTATTGTGAAAAGTGCTGTACAAATAAATATGACTTACTTGACATTCAAAACAATTTTCAAGGAGTTTCTATTGTAACCATTGTCTGTAGAGTGGTGGGTTTTGATTAACTTCTCTCACAAATGAAATCCTAAAAGTCTCTTTTAGGTTAATGCCTCTTCCTGTTCATTTAACCACAGAGAGGCCTTGTGGACGGTGAGACTTCCGATTTCCATGAGCAACGCAGGACCCTCATGCGGCTCAACATCCGCCCCAGGAATGCAGATTGCAGGGTAGCAGTTTCACCCTCCTGCCTCGACACACGCCACACACAGAGACGCTCATTATGGGTCTGATACACATGGAGCACAAGACGCTCTTAAAAAGACGATTCATCAGTCTACAATGTCATGGGCACTAAATCATTGTAGGAAATTTTAGCTATTGTTTAAAAAACTGCAATTAGAAAACATTGTGCATGTATATGATTAATGCATTTCCCATGTGATCATTCTTTTTTCTCAGATATTAGTCATGTTTTAGTCAATAATCACTAGTACTAGAGCTCCTAGTGATGCAATGAAAGCTCAAATTAGTGTTAAGGCCCGTTCACACCAAAAAGCGATAACTATAAAGATAACTATAATAATAACTACTGTATATTAGCATTCACACCAGCGCATGATAACATGTATATGTATTTTTTTGTTATCATTTACATTGACAGAAGCTGCAAGTCATTCATTCATAATATGAACCTATAATACTTGCTAATATTTCTTTCATTATAAAGTGCTGAGACAGGCAGCCGGACAGTACAACACAGTACCGTATAGCAGTGTGTGTGTGTGTGAGCAGTGCTTTATTGTTGTGTTTCTTGAGCTGGTGAGCGAGGCGTCCCGTTTCAAAGATAATACCAAAACACAATTAACCCCAGCGACACTCGAGACGCGTTTCCTGGTGCTCGCTTACCACGTTCTGACAGGTAACCATGAGGGGGCTATTGTGCGATGTTGTGTTTACTTTGGCCCAAACACACCTCACACGAGGACACGTGCAGCCCGAGTCTGACATGAACCTGTTGAACAAGCACTCTTATTCAGCATTGTCCTGCAGCCTTGCAGACGGGACCAAGTTCATTGCCGTTGTTTTCTTGTCGGGTCAGTCAGCTGTTTATTTAACCGAGACGCATCTCTGATAACTGTTAAGAAAATGTTACCATAAAACAGTGTCACATAAACAATTTAGCATTTTTCTTTTTCAGTGCATATGAACATAAACATCATGATTTACACTGAACTGTCTGAAAGGAGCTTGATCGAGTTAAAACGAGCATGTTGATGTGTTCAGTTTGACTGTTTATTGTTACATACGCGTGACGATACATTTATCATCTGTTTTTAAGTCCACGCTGCAAAAAAATGATTCTTACTTAATATTTTTGGCTTGTTTTCCAGTACAAATAGTTAAACATTCTTAAATCAAAATGCATTTACTTGAGAAGCCAAATGACTTACAATATTTAGGGGTTCATTGTAATTGTAAGGATTTTTATTATCTTTCTTCCGCCGTATAACTTATGCAGACCAAACCAGAAGGCCTAGAGACTTGAAGCTTGGCCAGATAAAGGTCTCAATTTGGGGAGAGACTGACATGATATCACCCCAATCGGCCAATAGGGGGCGCTACAGCAATCAAAAGTTCAAAATTGCTCATAACTCCTAGACCGTTTGTCGTAGACATTGGAATCCTTGGCTCAAGACGAACAAAACGTATATCTCCGATTTCATTTCCGACTGGAAAAATGTTCCGCCATTTTGAATTTTGTCCAAAACCTACTTTTGCGAACTTGTCTTAGGTTTTCCACCTGATCGGAACCAAACCAGTGCAGAAAGACTCTCTGAAGTCTGAATATCAATAATTATCAAAAAAAAAGTCGAAATTTCGATTCATGGACACTAGGGGGTGCCAAAAAGTTTGATGTGGGCGGAGCTACTTTTACTAAAATGGCTATAACTCGAGAACGAAATGAGATATTTTCACTAAACTCGGTGCACATGTGTATGGGCTCAATCTTTGGTGAACTCAAAAAAATTGTGGTGATTGGACACTTGGTGGCGCTATAACAGAACAAAAGCTTGAAAATGGCTATAACCACCCAAACGTTAGTCTAATTGACTTGAAAATTGGCATGCACTCTCTTTGTCCAAGGTGCCATGATTGTCTATGAGGACATTGGCGTATGTCATAAAACATGGCCGCCATCGACCAATGAATTTTGAGCACCTATTAGACAAGGTTAATGGAGGTCGATCGGAATGAAACTGTGGGCATGTTCGACTCATGGTCCTAGAGGGCTGTAAGAATTTTTAAAGAAATCAGCCACTAGGTGGCGCTAACAAGTTTTACACCTCTGTAATCATGTGGTGTTTAACGTATCCACACAATATGCATATCATTTGATAGATCTCCTCATTCTGAACAACTTTGCCTCAAGAACCACTGCTGTCAATCAAGTTGTTCATTAAAATTTGCGATTATGTAAAAAACCTACTTTTGCGAACTAGTCCTAGGTTTTTTGCTCAATCTGCAACACTGCAATTCAATTTCAATTGCAACACTGCAGTACAATTTTCTGGACTCTCTAGATAAATAATTATCAAAAAAAAGTTGAACTTTACCCTTTGGATAGCTATAACATGGTCATTTAGAAAAGGGGCGTGGCAAAACATACTCAAAAGCCTATAAATCCTAATTGAAAACTCGGAAATTCACGAAAATAGGTGAGCATACAGTATGTGACATACGATTATAAACAAGCATGCAAACTTTTATGGAGATCAGGCCATAGGTGGTGCTATAACTGTTAAAAAGCTTTAAAAGCCATGCATTTCCTATGGTAAACTGCCTATTGGCTGTAAATGGTCTTTTCCATCTGTGATCGAAATGGTTACATGCTTGCTAAATAAAACTTAATACCTTTTTATGCGTGTGCTTAAAGGCCTTAAAGTGCTTGAACCCCGTTAATTGCTGCTCGCAGCTATATTAAGTCTTTCTGAAATAAATATCAGAATTAAGTGAGTTTACGCTTAAAACAAGAAAATAAAATCTGCCGATGGGGTTAATTCATAGGGGAAACAGGAATATTTTTCTGACCCTATTGGCAGATATAAGAAAAGTGTTTCTATAAGGTATAAGAAAGTGGTAAAAGTTGGTGCACAGATGCAAAAGCGAGCGAGGTGATAATGTAGGAAACAAATTAAACCAAAATCTGCAATTCCTGCAAAATTATGAGCCACATTTCTTCCACTCAGCGCTGCAAACTCGTACTGTATGTCCTGCTGTAACTTCCCTCCTTTCAGATGTGTGTTGATAATGACAGAGACATGCTCAGCCCATAACCATAATTATACACACATTCACACATAAGTGTGTTTTGGAAGCGGAGAGAAGTGATGTGGTTCTCCGTATAATCATATCCGCTTCAAGCATTGATCACTATCTTTAAGGCCGATCTCCTGCGTGTGTGTGTGTGTGTGTGTGTTGGTCATGTTCATACATGTGGTGGTGAGTGTATGTTTACACTGGACGACTAAATCCACACAAAAATCTGATTCCAGATCATGACAGATGCAGAACAGTTGAAGCTGAATGCAGTGAACGCCAATGCATTCCTGCTTTACTTTGGGTAAGTCTCGTAAATACTCTAGGTCACATACAATCAAAAGAAAAAAGAAAATAAGAAAAAAATTACATTTTGATGTTATGTTCATGACAATAGCTATGTTTCTATCCACCTATTTTAATGCGCATTTTAGGATATCACATAAAAAAAACGCTGGATGGAAACGCCAAGATGTGCATAAATTCTAAAAATGTGCATAAAAAACGTACACACTCAATTGAACAAACGCTATGTTCCTGTTGTCAGGAGCTCGAGTGCTCCAGCTGTGTTATCTCCTCACAAAAACCATCATGATTGTGGTGTGGGGAGGAGTTGGAGAAACGGCAAGAGGACGGATGGAGAATTAGAAGAAGCACAGCGAAAATATTCCCACAACCTCTGTTTCTACAGCAGTTGTAATTTCCCCTTCTTCTCCTGCAATCCGACTCCTCTAAGCGGGTATCAAAACACTGGAAGGGGTGCCAGACCCCCGTTTGACGTCAAAAGGGTTTTCCCCTGAGGCTGATGGGACTTTATTCCCCGCTCACCGCTCGCGTCAGAGGTGGGCTTCGACACAAGATCCTGTCCCTGCGTTAACTTCGCTTGACTGCATCGTTTCTTACGGTAATCCTTCGCTCGGAGAGTCGTGCACATGTCAGTCATGACCCCGTCTGCTCACAGGCCCCTGTAATGACCGTAATCAGTCTTTAGAGTGGCTGGATCCTCTGATTTCTGCGGTGCAGGAGGGGGACGTGTTCTTAGAGGCCAACGTGTGACGGCAAAGACTCAGAGAAACAATTAAATGTGAGGTTTTTTTGAAGAAGTGCTGCAGATCAGGAATGAGAACACAAAACTCTTGGATCAGTTGTTCTCAGCTGGTGATTCACGACCGCAAAATTAGTTGCAGGTCTGTTCTGATGAGCCAAAAAAAAGAGTAAATTGCTTATTTACTTTCCCAAATCAGGGTTATTATTGATAATTAAAACTAATTCTATTAAAACATTTGTGTTAAGTGAAATAGAGCTGAAAAAGTAAATATAAATACTAGATGAAAAACCTGCAATGCGTTTATTTATTTATTTATGCGTTTATTTATGCATTTGTGTTTATTTTGTTTTTATTGCATAATGCAAATTAGGGGAAATGTATTTAATTATCCTTAAAATATAAATACCAGATGAAAAAAATCCAATGCATTTATTTATTTATTTATTTATTTATTTATTTATATTTATTCTTTCATTTTTACATTTGTGTTTATTTTATTTAATTCTTATTTTTAGTGCATTATGCAAATTGGGGGAAATGTATTTAATTAACTTTAAAATAAAAATACTACATAAAAAACTTGCAATGCATTTATTTATTTATTTATTTATTTATTTATTTATTTATTAATGCATTTGTGCATTTATGCATTTGTGTTTATTTTATTTATCTCTTATTTTATTGCATTATGCAAATTGGGGGAAATGTATTTAATTAACTTTAAAATAAAAATACTAGATAAAAGACTTGCAATGCATTTATTTATTTATTTATTTATTTATTAATGCATTTGTGCATTTATGCATTTGTGTTTATTTTATTTATCTCTTATTTTATCGCATTATGCAAATTAGGGGAAATGTGTTTAATTATTCTTAAAATATAAATACTAGATGAAAAACTTGCAATGCAGTTATTTATTTATTTATTTATTTATTTATTTATGCATCTGTGTTTATTTTATTTATCTCTTATTTTTATTGCATTTTGCAAATTGGGGGAAATATATTTAATTGTCATTAAAATATAAATACTAGATGAAAAACTTGAACTAAATAAAAATTAGAAATCTTGCCTTGGCAACTAACTGAAATTAGTTTAAGTTGAAGCACTAAAATTACTATCTGGAAATCTAAACTAAAACTAAAACTTAAATTAAAATAAATTAAACATAAATATTAAATAGTAGCTCTTCAGAAGTCCTTGTTCCCATCGAACAAAAATATGTTCTAAGAATGTTTTGCTAATGTTCCCATTAAGTTATATGAACGTTATAACAGAATGTATTTTAAAATGTCCAGTTTTTTAATGTTTTTTTTTTTTTTTTTTTTTAAATCTTGATTATGTGAATGTTAAGGGAACATTCCATTGTATCATTTTGCAGTCATCATAGGAACATTTTAGAATATTCAGAGAACTTTCAAAAGTATAAAATTGAAATAAAACATTAGATGAACATCCAACTAAATCATTTCAATGTTCTATGAACGATGTATAAATAACAATTTTTGTGCTAACATTTTGAGAACGTTATAAAAGACCAGATAACTTTGAACAATGTTCTGTTAATGTTACTGGAAGAACGTTTGTTCATAACCTTGCCAGAACATTCTGAGAACGTTCCCTGTAATAAACAAAGGCCTGTAATGTTACCAAAAGAACACTCAGGTCTTCTCTTGTACGTCAGTCACGCAGGTGTCAATCGAGTGAAGGCTTTTAACAGAGGAAAGGCAGAGGGAAGCCAGCAGAGAGCAACACCTGTTCCAGACGGAGCAGCGGCTCTGTAATCACTGCGGTTTCCAAACCTCATCCAGCTGTTCCTCCAGGTGAGAAGAGCGGCACTTTCATCTTAATGATCAGCCTACAGCTGAGGTTCGCCAACAGAGCTTCAGACCCGCTGCGTTCTGATCGGAAACGCATTTATTCTGTATAGACAAAAAGGTGAAAGTGCACTACCATTCAAAAGTTTGGGATTGGTACGATTTTTTTCTTCTGCTCACCAAGGCTGCATTTATTTAATCAAAAAAAATACAGTAAAAATTCTGAAATATTATTACAATGTAAAACAGCTGTTTTCTATGTGAATATATTGAAAAATGTAATTTATATCCAGTGATCAAAGCTGAATTTTCAGCATCATTACTCCAGTCTTCAGTGTCACATGATCCTTCAGAAATCATTCTAATATGCAAACAGAATCTTTTGTAACATTATAAATGTCTTTACTGTCACTTTTGATCAATTTAATGTGTCATTGCTGAATAAAAGTATTAATTTCTGGCCCTCGACGTAGAGTCTGTATAAATAAACTTGAGCTTTGACTTTTGGACGCCTGCTAAGGTTCTTCTTCATATTCTTCCTTTTCAAACAGCTGTAACTTTGAGACTCATTGGTAAAAAGTGATCAAACTTTGCATATACAGATTACTTATGATAGGATGGTTTAGCAACAATTGAAAAATCTGAAAGTTTGAAAGTTTGCAGCTCTGGTTAATGCTCTGAGTAATGGACTTGACATTTCAGACACATCTCATCAAGAACAACTGTGCCTTCTGGATCTTTGATATCTGTGTTTATGGATTTTCCATTTAGTAGAAGGTTTAAACCACGTCATCAGGAACTGTGAAAATGATCTGCACAAAATTTGGCACACGGCTCTTTGGACATATCTCGCACTTAAATTCACAGAAATACTAGATTCGAAAGAACTTTGGCACACTTATAGCATAACTGCTTGTGTCTGTGTTTATCTTGCATATGAGATATCAGCCTGACATGCTGTTTAAATGAATGATCTTATAACAAACTGCTGATGTGAAGGTTTCATGGTTGTGTGAACATGACTGGCTTCTTCAAGAGGAGCTGTGAGCTGAACTGTGTGACTCTGCTTTGCAAATATTTAAGATTACAATTAAAGACTGTAGTAATAGTGTCAGAGTAGCTGTTTCCATTCCAACTTTCACTTCTGCTGTGTACAAATGTTTGCAACAGGCTGATTATCATCTAGGACCGAAGCCAAAAACAACATAATGAACATAAAGCGAGTGAACAAACCTCTATGAGGCTTTGCTATATTTGAAAAAGCTGATCCAGTTCTGAAAGCAATCTGAAATATAGCTGCAAGCAGCATTTAAAGGGCCAAGCATCACAGAGGCAGAATAAAATCAAGGCAGAGAGCATCAGACTAACTGCAAAAACGAGTAAAGACATTTGGAGATGATTTTAAGCTGAAAGCCCATATACAGTCACTTGTAATGTTACATAATTGCTTATTACTTTTGACAAATAGGTGGCACTGACACTAAATTGGTCAGTGTTGGGTGACAATTACACATGTAAAGTTTGGTGTCAATATGTGGAATCTTTCCAGAGATACAGCTTCAGATGCAGTTTGGCATTATGCCATCAAATTCATTGATGCGGTATATGAAAACAGTTTCATCTATCGGCACAAAATCCATAACATTTTTCCAGCATGGGATAAAGAAGTTCTGATTCAAATTTGGTGAAAATCAGACAAGCGGTCTAGAAGGAGTTTGAAAAAGAATGTTTTTAAAGAAAATTAAAATCGTGGACAAGAAGTTGGGCCGACTATGGCAAATTTGGTATCTGTGTTCTCGGCATGATCCAAGGAATCTATTCAGATGAGGTTCATTACAATACACACACTGCGCTGAATCTAAAGAATCCAGTCTTGTGATTTTTGGTCAAAAGTTATAAGCAAAAATACCAATTTTTCATATCTCGTGACCACTAGGTGGCACTGTGCTGAAACTGTGCAGGTACCCTCAGGTCATGGTTGTCATAACACGCACCAAATTTGATCAGCATACATTAAAGCGTTGCGGAGATATAACCTCAAGTCAATTTTCGCTAGCTGTTTGTCAGATTTGTTCGCCCGTTAATCGAGAACGGTTTGACGAATTGACTTGAATTCCATGTTTGTTTCTCGCCATGGTCCGGTGATGATCTGATTCAATTTTTGTGAAAATCGGAGCAATGGTCTAGGAGGAATTTGAAAAAGTAGGTTTTTAAAGACAACCAAAATGGTGGACTAGTCACTAATTGTTAGTCAAACCGTTCTCGAATAACGCACGAACGAATTCGACAAAGAGCATGCTAAAATTAACATGAGGCTATATCTCTGCAGTACTTTAGCATATTCAGACCGCACTTAGTGTGTGTTATGATAACCGTGACCTGCACAGTTTCAGCGCAGTGCCACCTAGTGGTCTGGAGATATGAACAATAGCTATTTTTGCTTATAACTTCTGAACAGTTTGGCCAAAAATTAAAACAAAACTTGCTTCTTTAGATTTGGTGCAGCATACTGAGTCGAATGATACCCAATTTTCCCATATCAGCCGTTTTGGGCACTGGCCATTTCCAACTCGTTGGTGTATCGCTATGAAACTCGGTAAGTGTCATTGGCACCATGCCTTGCAGGTACTCAAAAAGTTTAGAGACAACGCCACCTTGTTGTCAAAAATTATAATGAATAATTTAAAAAATGCTAATAGCTTTTGATTAATTTTGCCTTTTGTAATTAAACTAGTCTTGATAGATTCTTTGGGTCATGCCAAAAACATAGATACTAATTTGACATAGTCGGCCGAACTTCCTGTCTGCCATTTTGATAATCTTTAAAAACCTTCTTTTTCGAACTCCTCCTAGACTGCTGGTCAGATTTTCACCAAATTCACCAGTCACCAAAGTCAGCAAAACCTGGCAACAGCAAAAACAGATAAGACAAATATCCATTTTTGCATTTGTATTGTTGTCTATTAAATCAGTGGTTTTCACAAAAGGGCATAATTTTTATATTTTTGCAGTTGTTGTGACATTTAAAATGTCCCTCTTGCTTCCTTTATCATGCCGTGTCCTGTAAAGTTTGAACAGTGATAGTGTATGCATCAGGCAGACATTCGTATCTTGACATTGACGTTGTCCATGTTCACCCGTCCCTCTCCTCCATTCCCGCTCTAACGTCATTTCTGGGAAAGCGTACGTCAGGGCGAGATATTGACAGAGGGATGGCCTCTATTTTTGTCGCATTCCACAATCGGATGACTGAAGCCTTCAGTAACTCCAGAACCAAATGCAGCTCCTTACGTAAGTCTTGAACCTGTATTAACCTTTAACCTTCACCTGTGACCTCTGCTCTTAACCTGATCTTAACCCTGACCCTAACGTTCATATCCGTAAACTCAGGAATGTGTGTTTACATTCAATTCATTTAGAAAATCCAGACAAACACAGCTAAACCTGGACCTGATTATCCCATTCATGAGTTTGTGCCACAGTTTCATGATGCAGAAATAGTTTTTGTAAAACTCTTAAAATAAGATACCCTTTGAAGGAATTATATTATATTATATTATATTATATTATATTATTTTTTTGTTGTGTTGTCATGCAAGTTTGTTTCCCACACAAATATTTATGTATGTATTTATTTATTTATTTATTTATTTATTCATCTTTCTGCATGTTTGTTCCTTACACAAATATGACTTCAGAAGTCATAAATTATATTATATTATATTATATTATATTATATTATATTACATTATATTATATTATATTATATTATATTATCTTTTATATTTATTTATTTTTTCTTTTTGTCATGTTGTCACACAGGTTTGTTTCTCACACAAATATTTATTTATTTATTTATTTAGTAATTTTGTTATACAGGAATGATTTTATTTGGGACTAAATGATAATGCAGTTTTAATTTTTGGGTGAACCATGATGTCTTTATTTGTACTGGTGGGTTCGAGTGAAAGTTTAGAGAAATAAACCACTGACAAAGATTTGGTTTTCATTGGAGCGCAGCTTCATTCAACCCATTAATTAGTGTATCGAGGCAGGATGCCAGTTCAGAGCTCAGAATTGGACTCATCAAACATACAAAATTAGGAAGGTTGGCAACATTCTCATGCCCCACATGATTTATCACAGACTAATGCCGCCCATTGTTCTAATTGAATGTGACACGATAAATTGATCAAAGCAATCAATGATGTAAAGTTGAGAGGAATTGGATTCCGAGGTCATGAACAATTCATATTCAGCTCTGAGAGAGGTCATGTGAAGTTTTGCATCGGCTCTCTTTCTAGCTGCATCAATGAATCATTCTGCGTGTGTCCAAGAGGAAGAGAGCTCCTAAACACAGGATCCATCCTAATCTGATACACCGGGACACAAGGTCGAGCTCTGATAACGGACAACAAAACTGTGACATCATCTCTGCAGTACTGCATGTGTAAAAATATTTTATTTTATTCGGTAAAAAGTCAAAAAAGAGGCATTACTTATTTAATGTTACAAATTTTTGGAGTAAAATTTCCATACCACCTATTAATCATCTAAGTTTCCCGTGAGCAAGCAATAGCTTCTCATGAGCATGCAAAAGTTCCTCGTGAGCACGCAATAGTTTCTCGTGGGCGCGCAAAAGTTCCTTGTGAGCATGCAAAAGTTTCTTGTGAACACGCAAAAAGTTTCTCGTGAACACGCAAAAAGTTTCTCGTGAACATGCAAAAAGTTTCTCGTGAACACGCAAAAGTTTCTCGTGAGAACGCAAAAGTTTCTCGTGAACGCAATAGTTTCTCATGAGCACGCAATAGTTTCTCGTGAACACGCAAAAGTTTCTCGTGAGTGCAATAGTTTCTCGTGAGCACGCAAAAGTTTCTCGTGAACGCAATAGTTTCTTGTGAGCGTGTAATAGTTTCTTGTGAACACGCAATAGTTTCATGTGAATGCGCATTAGTTTCTTGTGAACACGCAATAGTTTCACGTGAGCATGCAAAAGTTTCTCGTGATCATGCTATAGTTTCTCGTGAGCATGCAATAGTTTCTTGTGAGCGCACAATAGTTTCTCGTGAACACTCAATAGTTTCTCGTGAGTGTGTAATAGTTTCTCGCGTCTGCGCAAAAGTTTCTCATGAGCACTCAAAAGTTTCTCGTGAGCGCAATAGTTTCTCGTGAGCACGCAATAGTTTCTCGTGAACACGCAATAGTTTCTTGTTTAAAGAATGTTTAGATATTTGTACTGGTAAACAACTCAAAAATAATGAGTACAAATATTTTTTCAGCATTTAATGAAGTAGGCCCATGCATTGCATTTTTAATAAATAGTTAATGTGATTAGTTTAACACCATGCTAACTTCAAACTTAATTGGAATCAATAGTGAGTTTCTAATGTGAGGAGGAGCTGATTCCAGTATTTCATAAGGCAGTTGACTACAGTTTTTGGCATTAAACAGCAAACTGGGATACGGAACTAAACTACCTTTATCAACCTTCGCCATTGTTCCTCTAGATGTGAATGTGATGTATTAATATGGACACAAAATAAAAGGCCGTTCGCATATTTGTACAATAGCACCTGGCATGCAGTCTGTCTACTACAGTCCAGCGTCTCCTTCACTTCTCCTTTAATCAGGATTGTTCAAGTGGTGTTGCATCACAATTGAATAAACGAACACTGGAACTGACAGAAAGCATCCGACATATCCAGGAAATGCAATCACACATTGTAACTGTACAGTCCGAGTGAATGGTCTCTTTCGTGACCCCGTGTGAGTGGAGAGCAGCTGGGCACAGCTGTCAAACATCTGCAGCGCTGCAGAGAGAGTTACACTGCCCCCTACAGTCACGGGTGTGAGGAGGACACTAGTTTTGTACATCTTCTATGATAGAGGGCTGTTAGGGGTTGCATAGTGTTGCCATCCAGTTTCTCTGATGTTTTGTGTTCTTGTTTTGTTTTAGTACATTGCTATTCAGTTTTGCTAGGTTGTTCTGAGGGGTTGCTAGGGGTGATTGCTATTCTAGGTGGTTGCTATGCAGTTGCTAGGGTTTTCTGGGTGGTTGCTATGCTGTTGCTAGGGTGTTATGAGGGGTTTCTAAGATGATTGCCATGCAATTGCCTGGGTTTTCTGGCTGGTTGCTAGGCATTTGTTAGGTGGTTGCTAAGAGGTTATGGGTCATTGGTAGGTCATTGTTGTTTTGCTTTAGTGTATTGTTATTCTATTGCTAGGGTGTTCTGAGGGGTTGCTAAGGTGATCGCTGTGCAGTTGCCTGGGTGGTTGCTATGGTGTTATGAGGGATTGCTAGGGTGATTCTGGGTGGCTGGTTGCTGTGCAGTGGCTAGGGATTTCTGGGTGGTTGCTAGGCCGTTGCTAGGAGGTTATAAGTCACTGCTGTGATATTCTGGGTATTGCTAGGTGGTTACTAGGGCATTCTGAGTGGTTGCTTGTGTGATTGCTATACAGTCGCTAGGTTTATCTATGTGGTTGCTATGCAGTTGCTAGGTGGATGCTAGGAGGTTGTGGGTCATTGCTGGTATATTCTTGGTGCTAGGGCATTTCTGGGTGGTTGCTAAGGCATTCTGAGGGATTTCTTGGGTGGTTTCTATGTAGTTTGTAGGGTGTTCTGGGTGGTTGCTATGCTATTTCTATGTGGTTGCTAGGAGGTGATGGGTTATTGCTAGGGCATTGTTGTTTTGCTTTAGTGTATTGCTGTTCAGGCATTGCTAGGGTGTTATGAGGGGTTGCTAGGGTGATTGCTATGCAGTTACTAGGGTGTTCTGGGTGTTTGCTATGCCGTTGATAGGAGGTTATGGGTCACTTCTGTGATATTCTGGTTTTTTGATTGGGCGTTGCTAGGTCATTGCTAGGGTGATTTGAGGGGTTGATAGGGTGGTTGCTATGTAGATGTTAAGGTGTTCTGGGTGGTTGCTATGCCATTTCTAGGTGGCTGCTAGGAGGTGATGGGGCATTGCTAGGAAATTGTTGTTTTGCTTTAGTTTATTTTTGGTTGTTAGGGTTATATGAGGGGGTGCTAGGGTGATTGCTATGCAGTTGCTAGGGTGTTCTGGGTGATTGTTGTGTCATTGCTTGAGTGTTATGAGGGGTTTCTAAGATGATTGCCATGCAATTGCCTGGGTTTTCTGGGTGGTTGCTATGCCATTGCAAGTTGATTGCTAGGAGGTGATGGGTCATTGCTAGGGCATTGTTGTTTTGCTTTAGTGTATTGCTATTCAGCCATTGCTAGGGTGTTATGAGGGGTTGCTAGGGTGATTGCTATGCAGTTACTAGGGTGTTCTGGGTGTTTGCTATGCCGTTGATAGGAGGTTATGGGTCACTTCTGTGATATTCTGGTTTATTGATAGGGCGTTGCTAGGTCGTTGCTAGGGTGATTTGAGGGGTTGATAGGGTGGTTGCTACATAGATGTTAAGGTTTTCTGGGTGGTTGCTATGCTGTTATTAAGTGGTTGCTAGGAGGTGATGGGTCAATGCTAGGGCATTGTTGTTTTGCTTTAGTGCATTGTTATTCAGTTGCTAGGGTGTTATGAGGGATTGATAGGGTTGGTATTCCGTTTGCTAGGGATTTCTAGGGGGTTTCTGTGTAGTTGCTAGGGTTTTCTGGGTGGTTGCTATGCAGTTGCTAGGGTGTTCTGGGTGGTTGCTATGCTATTGCCGGGGGATTGTGGGTCATTGCTGGAATATTCTGGGTGATTGCTAGGGCATTGCTGGGTGGTTGCTAGGGCATTCTGAGGGGTTGCTAGGGTGGTTCCTTTGTAGTTTCTAGGGTGGTTGCCATGTCTTTGCTATGAGTTTGTGCGTCATTGCTGTGATATTCTGGGTGATTGCTAAGGTGTAGCTTCATGGTTGCTGCGGTGGTTGCTATGTAGTTTCTACGGTGTTCTGGGTGGTTGCTATGTGGTTACTGTGGTATTATGATGATTTCCTCCAAGTCTCTGTGATCTTCTCTAGATATGGCTGGGAAGTGTTGGAGGTTTTATCATATATCTGGTACATCATCACATGTACCAGTAATGATTCACTTAGTAAGAACTACTAACTAAAAAAAAACATCAATGAAAGACAATCGTAGAGGACTTTATTTTGAAGATCAGTCAAGTCTGTCCACTCTCCAGGTTGTTTTGTTCAGGTTGAGAATTCTTGCTCTGGTCTTTGAACTGGCAGGTCCAAACACGCCTGTTGAATGAAGCTCTACTCACCTCTCCATAAATGGAGCTCCCTGTCCTAACCGTTTTGGTCCTAATTACCCATAATCCTCAGTGAGTCTCTAAAAGTCAGCCAAAAAGTGCTGTTGTTGAATAGGGAGTCTGTCTGAAGATTAGAGCATTCGGTTCTCTCTCAAGTCTAGAAATGATGACAACGGTTTCTTACCAAGAGTTCCTCAGACTTTGATTTGGCTGTTTTATCAGCGGTTGAAATGCTTTTATGTCCAAGTCTTTGAGCAGTGGACAAGGCCTTTCAAAGTGCCGGGAATTATTTTTCCCAGTTGTGGCTGGAATAAAGTGATGAGGGAAAATTTGTTGGCATATATGATGTGTGGGTGAACATGGCCACTATCGCTGCGGAACAGTATAAACATGATTCTCCAGACTTGTGCTACAAATCAATAAACCAACTCAAACCATCGCCTATCAATATAAACTCTTAGTATTGCTTAGTCCTCTATCCAAATACATAAACTCTTTAAGCTACACAGGCTTTGGTATACAGTTTGATTATGACTCCATTTCAAGTACACTCAGTCCACGTTTTTGTTTGATCCATTGATTCTAAGGGGCCGTTTACATGACACCATTTAAACATAAAACATTGACTGCAATTTGGCCTTTCAATTTACACAACAATCGCATTTTGGGGGCCTGAAAACGCAAACTTTTGAAAACGATACTGTTTTTGTCTCAGTGTAAACTACAAAAACGCAAATTTGTGAAAACGGTGACGTCATGCACATGCGTATTATGTGTTCAGTCTATAGGCACGTAGTGTTTCTTTACAAAGTGACATCGCCATCTACTGGCCTGGCAGCAGAATACAGCGTTTTTATTTGTTTCCGCGGATCCGTGTGAACAGGGATTATTTTAAAAACATTGTCGTCTGTATGTGTACAGCCTTTCAGTTTACACAACAACAGCGTTTTGGGGGCCTTAAAATGCAAACTTTTGAAAACGATACCATTTTTGTCTCAGTGTAAACTACAAAAAGGCAAATTTGTGAAAACGGTGACGTCATGCACATGCGTATTATGTGTTCAGTCTATAGGCACGTAGTGTTTCTTTACAAAGTGACATCGCCATCTACTGGCCTGGCAGCAGAATACAGCGTTTTTATTCGTTTCCGCGGATCTGTGTGAACGGGGATTATTTTGACAACATTGTCGTCTGTATGTGTACAGCCTTTCAGTTTACACAACAACAGCATTTTGAGGGCCTTAAAATGCAAACTTTTGAAAACGATACCATTTTTGTCTCAGTGTAAACTACAAAAAAGCGAATTTGTGAAAACAGTGATGTCATGCACATGCGTATTATGCGTTCAGTCTATAGGCAACGTTGTCGTCTGTACCTTAATTTTTGTAATACGATTATGTAATCCAGATTACATTTAATCAGTTACTACCTAGTCATGCAAATATATACTGTGGTATAATCAGAATAGTGATTATAAAATTGACTATATAATAATTTGGCCTTTAACTCAAACTTGAACACTGAAAAGTTTGTTTCCATTGAATAGAAGGCAGATTTGATCCATTTGAACTCATTCACACTAGTCAAGGGTTTAGTGTACACTAAGTTTAAGACTCTTGTTCCTTCCTCATACTCATTTAATGTGGCTTTCTCAGTTTGTAGATTTTGGGCTCACAAGTCATTCCAGCCCATCCATCGTCAAGCTCAAGAGGTAATGATGTGGCTTTGGCCATAAGCATGACAGTATTTACCTTGCTGTTCATTGGCATAAGAAATCTAAGCATTTGTTAATCACGCCGGCTAAAAGAGACTACATGGCAAGGTTTGTCTGCTGAAACAAACAAGCTTGCCAACAAACCGTCAGGCAACCAAAAAGCTCATTAACTAAACATTGGTATTGCACTCACACTGCCAGGGGTTTTCCTATGGGGTATCTAAGATAAAGAATAAAGATGTATAAAGAAACTAAATGGCAATGCTAACACTGGTTTTGCAGATGAACAGTTATCAAGAGAGAAGATAATATACGGTATCTCTGTAAATGCTAAACTGATTTTATTTTATTTGCATCAAAAACATTGTTTATCATTAACTGTGAACATCTCTCTCATTTTAGTGTGACAGCAAGACTGGCATCTTTTAAATAAAGAGTTATACAGGTCTGTATGAGTTTCTCAATTGGAAAAGTGGCGTTCCAATGTGAACAGGTGTTATTAACATTATACAAATTAACATGATTTTCTGTAAAGCTGCTTTGAAACGATGTGTATTGTGAAACGTGCCATACAAATCAATTTGACCTGACTTGAAACAAACCCATTGTAGGTCACCTCCATTTGTGAGACAGTGTCAGTGTCTTAATCATTAGATTAATATGATTCCAGTACAGCAAAGAGAAGATTTTACTCATTGCAGACATGATTTGTTTCCATTTCTTTTTCCATGCAGCTGGGTTATTGTATCACAGATTCCCATACAGGAAACACACGCAATGTCTAGAGCCAATTGCTCCATATTCACATCTGCCATGACTGACTGACTGAACCGTCAGAATGAGAGTGAGATTAGAAACAGAAATGACCTTTTTACTTGGTATAAATTAATATAAAAATGGGCTGTTGAACTTCTGATGGCTCTTTATCCATATTTTGCTGAACTGAATTGTTCTGAAGATGCTCAATAGGACAGGTTGGCTTAGAGGAATAATTCACCCAAAAATGAAAAGTTTTTTTACAGAATAGTAATGAAAACTGCATTGAATTGGGTATGTAAATGATGACATTTTTGCATGAACTTTTCCTTTAAATACCTTCAGTTGAGTTTATACCCATTAAACCCTGTATATCTGACTTTCCATCCTCTCTGTCTGTGTGTGACTCAGGTGGGATTCCTGTGAAGGGAAAGACAGTCAGAGTGAATCTGAGCTCTGTTAAAATCATAATGTTCGTGGAAGGACGACTCAGAGAGACGCCCACCGTCTGATGGCTTTACAATGTGACAAAAACCAGGACTGCTTCAGATTTCATGTGCATTGCACCTTATGAAGCGTGTGGGCCTTCTTCTAAATGCTGTTCTGGCATGAACATACACTACCGTTCATGGGGTCAGTAAGTTCTTTCACTTTTTGAAGGAAATTAATACTTTAATTCAGCAAGGATGCATTATATTGATCAAAAGAGACATTAAAAACATTTGTAATGTTACAAAAGTGATAGATAGATAAATAAATGCTGTTCTTTTGAACTTTCTATTAATCGATAAAAATGTATCAGTTTCCACAAAAATATGAACTGTTTTCAACATTGATAATAATAAATGTTTCTTGAGCATCAAATCAGCATATTAGAATGATTTCTGAAGGATCATGTGACACTGAAGACTGGAGTAATGATGCTGAAAATTCAGCTTTGATCACAGGAATAAATGACACTTTACTATATATTCACACAGAAAACTATGGAAGCTTGTTTCTGCCACAGAAAAAATAAAAAATAAAGTAATTGCGACGTTTTATCTCACAATTCTGACTGTTTTTTCTTGCAATTGGACTTTAGAACACACAATTGTGAGTTTATATCTCACAATTCTGAGAAAAGACGTCAGAATTGAGAGAAAAAAGTCAGAATTGCGTGATAAAAAATCGCAATTGTGTGTTATAAAGTCAGAACTGCAAGATATAAACGCGCAAGTACGTGTTATAAAGTCAGAATTGCGTGATAAAAAGTCGCAATTGTGAGTTATAAAGTCAGAATTGCGAGTTATAATGTCAGAATTACGAGATAAAAAGTCACAATTGCGAGTTATAGTCAGAATTGCGAAATAAAAAGTCGCAATTGCATGTTATAAAGTCAGAATTGCGAAATAAAAAGTCGCAATTGTGTTATAAAGTCAGAATTGCGAAATAAAAAGTCGCAATTGTGAGTTATAAAGTCAGAATTGCGAAATAAAAAGTCGCAATTGCGAGTTATAAAGTCAGAATTGCGTGATAAAAAATCGCAATTACCTTTTTTTATTTTTTATTCAGTGGCAGAAACAAGCTTCCATATAAAAATTCAGCTTTGATCACAGGAATAAATTAGATTTTACTATATATTCACATAGAAAACGGCTATTTAAAAACTCCTATGGTTGGCAGATTTTTCTCGATTCACCTGCCACATCCACACATACAGTGAGGCCTTGACTTTCTGTCCGAAAAAGCATTATTATTATTTCATCTGTGTCAGTCCATAGTACCATCCGCTCCACCTCCACACCAGCTCTGTGATGCCTGAAACCCCAGTGAGAGGAAAATTCTAGGAAGCGTCGGGTGACACTGAGGTAAAGGATCCAGGCGAGGTGGAGTGGGTGGGTTCAGGGTGTGTAAGAGCTCTTCCCCAGGGAGCTGTAAGCCCCTCCACAGGGTTGACTTCCTTCCTGCAGGAAACCCCGCCCACTCCCTTCATCCCCCGCCACTAACGAGCCCAGCAGACGCCATACGAGCCGAATGCACAAGCCCTGAGTCCTGTACTGCAGCGGTGTGACTTGAAAACAGAACCCATCTGGGGACGCTGGATAGGATGTTGTCTGCAGCCCAGTTTCAGTGTTTCTCGGCTGTCAGAGCTCAAACGGAGCAGACAGGTGAGGGCTGCTGTGGCGCCAGGACTGGGCCGTGGCCTGCAGCCAGAAGACCCACTTTCCACATTTATCCTCCTGGCTCCAGGTTCTGCCACACCAACCAATGAAAACAAGGGCTCGGCGTGATGCAGCGGCCTGGAAATCTCCACTGGGACGGGATGGCACCACCGCTCCTAATTAACTTTTATTTAAAGGATGGGAGAGGAATTAAACTCCTCGTCACTGCCAAAAAGTGTTTTTTAGAACATATTTGGAAGTGGCTGTGATACAGTGGAATTACTGTACAGTAATGAAAATCAAACAAGTCATATGGTTCATTTTAAGCACGATCTGGAATCAGCCAATATTAACATTTTTAAAGAATCGGCGCTGGTCCAGTTAGGCCAGTATTTGAAGCAGCTCTTATTTGTGAACATGTCTGTGTGTCAGATTTAACTAGTTATAATGTTTCATCATTTTAATTATAATCTTCTATAATTGTAGATTGGAGATTCATGTTTATGGAAACAACAAACAAAATATAATGTGCCATGATATTTGTTATGAGCTATAAAATAAAAAGATTTTTCTAAACATTTTCAGAAGAAAATGGTTGCTATGTGCTTACTGAGGTGTTCTGAAAAAAAACTTTTAGTGCATTGCCATGCAGATATTCTGGGTGATTGCTAGGGCATTGTTAGGGCATTCTAGGTGGTTGCTAGGGTGTTCTGGGGGGGTTGCTATGTAGTCACTAGTGTTCTGAGTAGATGCTGTGTGGTTCCTGTGGCGTTATGGTGATTTCTTCCTGTCTAGCATGAAAAGAGTCCCCTTTTAAGTCTCTGTGATATTCTGAGTGATTGCTAGGGCATACTAGGTGGTTGCTAGGGTGTTCTGGGGGTTGCTATGCAATTACTAGGTTCTTCTGAGTGAATACTGTGTGGTTGCTATGGCATTATGGTGTTTTTATCCTGTTTAGCATGAAAAGAGTCCCCTCTGAAGTCTCTGTGATATTCTGGGTGATTGCTAGGGCAATCTAGGTGGTTGCTAGGGTGTTTCGGTGGTTGCTATGTAGTTACTAGCGTGTTCTGAGTAGACCCTGTGTGGTTGCTATGGTGTTATGGTGTTTTCATCCTGTTTAGCATGAAAAGAGTCCCCTCTTAAGTCTTTGTGATATTCTGGGTGATTGCTAGGGCATACTAGGTGGTTGTTAGGGTGTTTCGGTGGTTGCTATGTAGTTACTAGCGTGTTCTGAGTAGACCCTGTGTGGTTGCTATGGTGTTATGGTGTTTTCATCCTGTTTAGCATGAAAAGAGTCCCCTCTTAAGTCTTTGTGATATTCTGGGTGATTGCTAGGGCATACTAGGTGGTTGTTAGGGTGTTCTGGGGGGTTGCTATGCAGTTACTAGGGTCTTCTGAGTGAATACTGTGTGGTTGCTATGGCGTTATGGTGTTTTCATCCTGTTTAGCATGAAAAGAGTCCCCTCTTAAGTCTTTGTGATATTCTGGGTGATTGCTAGGGCATACTAGGTGGTTGTTAGGGTGTTCTGGGGGGTTGCTATGCAGTTACTAGGGTCTTCTGAGTGAATACTGTGTGGTTGCTATGGCGTTATGGTGTTTTCATCCTGTTTAGCATGAAAAGAGTCCTCTCTTAAGTCTCTGTGATATTCTGGGTGATTGCTAGGGCATACTAGGTGTTTGCTAGGGTGTTCTGGGGGGTTGCTATGCAGTTACTAGGGTCTTCTGAGTGAATACTGTGTGGTTGCTATGGCGTTATGGTGTTTTCATCCTGTTTAGCATGAAAAGAGTCCTCTCTTAAGTCTCTGTGATATTCTGGGTGATTGCTAGGGCATACTAGGTGGTTGTTAGGGTGTTCTGGGGGGTTGCTATGCAGTTACTAGGGTCTTCTGAGTGAATACTGTGTGGTTGCTATGGCGTTATGGTGTTTTCATCCTGTTTAGCATGAAAAGAGTCCCCTCTTAAGTCTCTGTGATATTCTGAGTGATTGCTAGGGCAATCTAGGTGTTTGCTAGGGTGTTCTGGGGGGTTGCTATGCAGTTACTAGGGTGTGCTGAGTGGATGATGTGTGGTTGCTATGGTGTTATGGTGTTTTCATCCTGTTTAGCATGAAAAGAGTCCCCTCTTAAGTCTTTGTGATATTCTGGGTGATTGCTAGGGCATACTAGGTGGTTGTTAGGGTGTTCTGGGGGGTTGCTATGCAGTTACTAGGGTCTTCTGAGTGAATACTGTGTGGTTGCTATGGCGTTATGGTGTTTTCATCCTGTTTAGCATGAAAAGAGTCCCCTCTTAAGTCTCTGTGATATTCTGAGTGATTGCTAGGGCAATCTAGGTGTTTGCTAGGGTGTTCTGGGGGTTGCTATGCAGTTACTAGGGTGTGCTGAGTGGATGATGTGTGGTTGCTATGGCGTTATGGTGTTTTCATCCTGTCTAGTGTGAAAAGAGTCCCTTCTTAAGTTTCTGTGATATTCTGGGTGATTGCTAGGGCATTCTAGGTGGTTGCTACGTAGTTACTAGGGCGTTCTGAGTGGATGCTGTGCAGTTGCTAGAGTGTTCTGTTGGGTTGCTAGGGTGGTTGCTATGCAGATGTTGTTGCTTTGCCATTGCTAGGAGGCTGTGGGTCATTGCTGTGATATTCTGAGTGACTGCTAGGGCAATCTAGGTGGTTGCTATGTAGTTTCTAGGGTGTTCTGAGTAGATGCTGTGTGGTTGCTATGGCGTTATGGTGTTTTCTTCCTGTCTAGCATGAAAAGAGTCCCCTCTTAAGTCCATGTGATATTCTGGGTGATTGCTAGGTGGTTGCTAGGGTGTTACTATATCAACCAAAAAAACATCTATATTGGTGCTTCACATACTATCATATTGCTTAAAGAATTAAGATGGCAATTTGGATGGGAGATTAAATGCTTAGATAGTTTTATGCATCAAGTAATGGATGTCTTGTTTATTATAAATGAATGAAATGTTGAAAATCGATTACTGAACGGACTTTGACCTTTGTTTTTTGACTCATCATTAGGACTGCATCAAGACAGCTGGATCCACGAGAATAACACCATACTTTTTGCATACTACTTTTTTCTTGGAAATTGAATGAGCTCCTCCCTAATTCATGGAAGGCCACATGAGTTTATCCCTTAAGTTCATGAGTTTCTGCTCCGGTGAATCCCCACAGGGTTATCCCCCATATTTCAGAGAAGTCTGATTCATCTGTTTGTCTGATCCCACATATGATCTGATGGCAATGTGGGATGAAATGAGCTTTCTGAGACGTTGACCTCAATCTTTCCGTCACACTGGAAAGGAATGTGTGTTGGAGCATGTAAGCCAAAGATGTGGTCCGCTGGTGAAGCTCCTTGATCTATCAAATATAAGCCACCAAAGGGAGAATCACGTTTTGGAGGAGCGTCTGGGAGTATTTGGTAGATGTGATTTTAATGAAGTCTTCTAGTCCGTGGCCATCACAGCAGGCTCCAAGTGTAATTGGATTTGCCTCATTGAGTTCCAGCTTGTTATGGCCAGAGACTCCCTAAAAGATGCTGACGAGAGCATTGAGCTCTTGTGTGAGTTACAGATCGCCCCAAACCTCGAATTTACTCGTGAACCAACCAGGATCCATGTAAAACCAGGGTCATTTGTAGCACTTTCTACAGTATATGTGCTTGGATCCAAAGAAAAGAGTCGTGCGGTCAGGTCACCCACACTCTGGCATCATCTTGAGTTGCAGTTGATTCATTATTTATGCCCCAAAACCATTTCATACTGCCCTACCGGAGAGGGAAAAGATGTGTCAAAATCTGTTCTGCTGAGCCAGTGGCCCTGTATGGAATCACATTTCACATTTCTGCCTCATAAGAAAAAAAATCATGATTTGGTAAATCATAATTATGATATAAGTTATAATTGTGACACAAAAACAGAAAATTATTAGATACTTCATAACTATGAGATAAAAAGCAAAAATGGACCTAAGTCATAATTATAACAAAACGCCAAAGTTATGAGATAAAAAAAAGTCATAATTGTGACATAAAATTGGAAATTATGGTATACTAAGTCACAATTATGAGATAAAAAGTCAAAAAATGTGACATAAACGTGGAAATTATGGCATACAAAGTCATAAATGTGACATAAACATGGAAATTATGGCATACCAAGTCATAATTATGAGATAAAAGGCCACAATGCTGAGCCAGTGGCCCGGTATGAAAGCCCATACCACAAAAAAGTGAAAATGATGAGATACTTCATAACTATGAGATAAAAAGTCATAATTATAACAAAAAGTCAAAATTATGAGATAAAAAGTTGAAATAGACAGCAAGATTTATGCGATGAAAAGTCATAAATATCACAAAAACATGGAAATTATGGCATACCAAGTCATAATTATGAGATAAAAAGCCAAAATGGACAGCAAAAATGTTGAGATAAAAAGGCAGAAATATCACATAAACATGGATATTATGGCATACCAAGTCATAATTATGAGATAAAAAGTCATAATTATGACTCAATAGTTTTTGATGTCATAATTATGATTTTATCTCATAATTTCGATTTTTTTTATGTCATTATTATTACTTTTTAATCTCAGGATCCATGTAAAACCGGGGTCAGTTTTAGCACTTTCTACAGTAAATGCATGCGGTTAGCACCAGACGTGCGGTCAGGTCACCCATGTCCAATTTTCCCTTATTATTATTTCTCTAAAAGTCACATAGAAGTCTTATCAACAAAGTGTGACACATGCAACTTATCCCAAAACTTTGTACGGTGGACAATCCCAAAGTCATGTGGCCTCCTGTGACTTTGGGATTGCTCTGTGACCAGTGTGAAAGCATTCCCATCCTTGAGAACCAATTTAGACCTTTTGTTAAAGTTTTGCGTAATATATTTTTTTGAATGTCACGTTCTAGAGTTCAATAGCAGTAATGCTGAATCACTAGGGTGGTGTTGCCTTCCTGACTGCCTGTGATGTACTTCCTCAGTGCAAAGCGTTCCTGCTTCCCAAGGTTGCCTTTCCTGCTTGACCTTTGGTTTGGCTTCCATGATGGGGTTTGTCACACCCTTCCAGGAACCCAACGGCGAGACCGCCACCTAAATAGGCACGTATAAATACGTTTCATGCATTTTGTAAGCCATCCTGGGTGTTGCGAAACAATAGGGGGGTTTCCTGTAATACGAAAAAGATGAACAGGAGTAGTACATGAGTAAAGTTTGGGAACCTGCTGGGTCATAAATGGTGCCACTAAATAACAAAGTTTAATTTTGTGAAGTTTCCTCTCAGATACTCCAAGGCATGTCAGATTTCCTTCCTTCCCTCAAGCTTTGGCACAAAAGCGTTTTTGAGGCAGCTTCCAGGGTCAAAATGGTGACAGCATAGGAAGTGACCACACATCTGTGTCATTGGCACGTTTTATGTTCATCTCACACCACAGCTGGGCTCTAAAGATCAGTTTCCAGGAGGGTCTGCTTCTTGACTAGAGTTTGAGAAGCATTAAAGCTAATTACGATTTCTACAATTGTGACTGTCAGACCTTGAACACATCAAAAATGTCACAAGGGAACAATATACAGGTCATCTGAATGCATTGTGAACAGACTGTTTATTGTTTCTTGCTCTTATGTTGACAGAAAATGTCTTACATGATCGTAGCAAGTGATTATCATTGCAATATAGAGTCATATGAATGCTGCAGCTGTTTTATGTGACCTAGTTCTCCTGAGTAGCAGTCGGCGGTTCCCACTCAGTTTTACCACACAAACTGTGTGTCTTTGTCTGCAAATATCACTAACAAGATTTTTTTTGGATTTTGGCCTCATCTTAGTTTGATTTGACTCATTATTTATGCCCCAAAACCATAATTTCATACTGCCCTACCAGAGAGGGAAAAGATGTGTCAAAAGCTGCTCTGTTGAACCTGTGGCCTGTATGGAAGCCCATTTCTGCCACATAAGAAACAAAAATGCTTTGATAAATCAAAAGTATGATGTTGATTATGAGATAATAAATCAAAATTGACATGTTAAAATTGAGATAAAAAGTCATGATTGACATTTCATTCAGTCATTTTTATGCCATGATTATTCATCTCATAATTGACTTTTTATCTCATAATTTCGACTTTGTATATTATAGTTGTCTTAATATCTAATAATTTTGACTCTTCATGCAATAATTATTTTTTATCGCATAATATTCTTTTTATCCCATAATTATGACTTAGTATCTCATAATTTAGATTTTTTTTGTCACAGTTGACTTTTTAATCCCATAATGATGTCTTAGTATGTACTGTCATAATTTTGATTTTTCATGACATAATTACTTTTCATCTCATAATTTTGGCTTTTTATCCCATAATTATGACTATCTCATAATTTTGACTTATGTCATAATTGACTTTTTATCTCATAATTTTGACTTTGTTTATCATAATTGTCTTAGTATCTAATAATTTTGACTATTCATGCCATAATTACTTTTTATCTCATAATATTGTCTTTTATCCCATAATTATGACTTGGTGTCTCATATTTTTTTTTTTTTTTTTTGGTCACAATTGACTTTTTATCTCATAATTTCAACTTTTTAACTTTTTATCTCATAATTTTAACTTTGTATTTCATAATTTTGATTTTTTATCATTATTTTGACTTTTTCTCTCATAATTTTGACTTTGTACTTCATAATTATTACTTTTAACCCATAATTATGACTTTTTATCTCATAATTTTTACCTTTTATTTCATAATTATGACTTTTATCACATTTCTTTTTATCTCATAATTCTCATAATTATCACTTAGTATCTCATAATTTTGTTTTTGTATTTTATAATTATGATTTAGTGTATCATAATTTCAATTTTTGTCAATTATGACTTAGTATTTCATAATTGACTTTTTATCTCATAATTTTGACTTTTTATCCCATAATTATGACTTTTTTTGTGATTATGATTATTATGATTTACCAAAGCATACATGTTTTCTTATGTAGCAGAAATAGGTTTCCAGAGGTCTTGCTTGAGGAATACATGTATTTCAGATCCATTGTAACTCAAACAGAAAGCCTAACCTGCGTCTTCCCAGAGTCTGCCCTGCACGCTAACTTAGATAAGATGCTAACGCTTACAACACATAAAGGCTATGCATGAATTTAGTAGCTACTGAGGGTCTGTGTGTCGTCTGTCAGTTTAACCTTCCATAATATCAATCTTCTACAGGGATATGATGACGTCTGTTTGATATCCTGAGAGCCAGCGTTAGCGTTGGCTGCAGCGTTGAGCTCTGGCCGTCCTCCATGAAGCAGTGCATCCCAAAATGTCATTAATCGCAGTTCAAATACAGCGTTTTGCTGCCTCAGCGCTTCTCTGCAGTCTCCGTTTCATATTTGCTTCTTTCTCCCTGGGCGAACATCTGCAATAAATGAAAGCTTTTATCATATGTATGTTGAAAAAAGGAATATGGTGGTGAATTAGAAAAAAAATGGTCCACCTACATGATGTGTCTGTTGGATTGAATATCAGGGCTTCAACCGTACACCACAGTGCTGGACGAGAAGTGTCCTGATGGGGAAAGTAATTCAAAACTAGCTAATCACACCAGCAGGCGTGTGCTGATGTTCTCAGACCTGACAGTGTGTGGAAAACCACCAGTCAACCTGGATAATCTGCTGCGTAAAGAAGTAGTTCAGTATTCTGTCTTCATTTACTAACCCTCGTGCTGTTTCAGAGTCTTACTTGCTTTTGTGCAACATGCTCTTTGCAACACTATGAATGCATGCAGTGACCTTAAATTCTTAAAAAATATCAGCCACGATGCAGAAAAAAGTAATTTAATTAAAAAATATAATATATAATAGTATAATATGATAAAATAAAAAAATATTTAAAAAAATAGAAAATCAATTAAATGGGTTAATTAATCGTATTGTATTGTACTGTATAAATTGTGGAAACAAATGGTTAATAATTATTGCATAAATATTACTTGTTACCATGACATTCCCTCTTAATACAAAATATTAAATAATATTATTGATCCAAAATATATATTACATTGATTTTACTCAAAAAAAAAAAAAAAATGTATATATATATATATATATATTTGAGGAAAAAAGTTCGTCAAGACAAACTTTGATGTTGGCTTGGGAAAGCCTGACCAGAATGTATGAAGTAGTTTAAAAACTTGAAGAGAAGGTTTTCTGTTTGAAGTAGATTAAAGTTTTGAAGGCTTTGAATGTCATACAGTCATCAGAAAAACAGACTGATATTCTGGATGGTTGCTAGGGTGTTGCTATGCTGTTGCTAAGGTGTTCTGCTTGGTTGCTAGGATGTTATGCATTTGCTAGGGTATTTTGGGTGGTTGCCATGACATGCGGTTGCTAGGGCATTCTGGGTGGTTGTTAGGGTGTTTCTATGGGGTTGCTAGGGTATTCTGGGTGGTTGCTAGGGTGTTGCTATGCAGTTTTCTGTCAAAAATTCTAGCTTTTAAAACTACTAAATTAAAACTTAAACTATTTCAAAATGAAAACGTTCAAACTTAAAGCTGTTAAACTACTCCAAAGTTTCTGGTTAGGCTTTCTCAAGCCAACATCAAGGTTTGTCTACAAACTTTGCTATCTTTTTTATCTATTTTATTTGAGGTGTTCGGGAGAGGTATGGGTAAGACACCCAAATGAGAAGCGTCAGAGGGCTGAACTAGGCCTGTCAGCATGTGCCATGACACCAAACGACGTTGCTTCTTGCTCATCGTATTACCGATTGTGACTCGCCCTGGTTGAGTAATCAGAAGAAAAATATTCAAACAAATAAAGACGTGAATTTTGATCAGTTCCGAAAAACAGCCGTCACCTCCATAAGCCACTTTTTCCGTGACCCAACAACTTGATGTTGAAATAAACAACAGGGAATAGGTTAAAAACATTGCAGAGGTAAATGTTTAACTGTTGCATATTTAAGCAGTGAGCGTCAGGAATGGTGCAGTGAGTGATATTGAACTGGTAAACAGGCTGATGACTGGAAAACCATGCGATCCTCCATTTCCTACAGCAACATCACGCCTAGAACCTCCTACAGGACTGATTTGGAACGATTTACACAGGCAGCAGCTGCAAGAATACCATTTTTCACAATGAGTGAAAAGGAGATTCAACTCACAATTAAATTGGTGTTAGTATGTTTCCAAGCTAAAAATGTGGAACAACCTGTTTGATGGTTTAAAATGCAGCTCAGTAGAGTTTGGATCGGATCCACAGAGCGTTTCCTCACCGCCCTTTTCCCAAATGAATGATGCTCAGTGTGGATGGATGAGCGTTCGCCTCTTCCTACGGATGAGAGGAGCAGCTGTGAGACCCTGTTAACCCTGACATAGGAAACAACAGTCCAAAAAATAATTTAACTTTTAGACAAAAAAAAGTTTGCATATGTGCTTTATGTTTTGTATCATATTCTATACATCAGGCTTTTGCTCATATAGTCTGATATAGTGAGAATATTGAGCTCAGTTTTATTCACAGGCCCAAACTGAGTAAATATATGCAATTTGGTGCAGATGATGATATTAAATGCCAAAAAGTAAGATGAAATTCTGATGCTTGTAATGTAAATAAATGAGATCTTTATAACAGTATAGCAGTCAGTCAGTCGTCACTCTATATCTGCCAATAATATGTCTTAGTAAGATGATATTTAAATGCTTAGTTTTATGATCAAAGCTCTGTAGTTTTAAAACATATAATTCAATGCAATAAATAAATCTTCATGGTCATATTTAATACTCATGATTTTTCTAAAAAATGATGCATAAATAATCAAGTAAACCAAAGTTGCTTCAGTGTTAAATCTGATTTAGTGGCTTTAGGAAATATATCAAATATGACACAGTAGGCTTTATAGGGTTAAAATGTGTTCTTTCCCTTCTTTTACAGCCTTTATTACAACTGTGAATCTCATCCCCATTCACTTTACTGTATCCTGCTTTTTGCATCGGACTGGACAGTTTCCCGTTCTGTCACTCCACGTCATGCTGCTCCTGTTCACTGGTCGGTCAGGGAGAGTTGAGGAACAGGGATGTGAACGCGGGTTATTCTGGAGCTGGAGCCACAGGGTTTTCCTTCCTGTGGTTTAACGGCCCACTGACCGGTGCCTGGCTTTCATCTGCGCGGGTGAATATCTGACACGGATCCACCTGAGATGTTGCACAAGCCTCGGGGAAGTCTAGGAAAATCAGGCCGGATGGAAGGATACGCTCTGTGTGTGTGTGTGTGTGTGTGCACTGCAAAACATTTTCCCTCAGTATTTTTGTCTTGTTTTACAGTATCCAATTATCTAAACATTCTTAAATCAAGGTGCATTTACTGGAGAAGAATAAAAGATAAATTGAGTTTTTGTCTCCTAAAAGAAAGAAGTGATTCTGAACTGAAACGAGTCGTCAGTAATTCCAGTCTCACTTCCTGCTGAACCTGCGTAGGTTTGTAACTAATTTGTATAAAGACAGCCCATTGGCTGCTGTCGAAGAGCGTCTGCTTTGCCCCACCCTCAATCACTGTAGTTGTATCTGAGACTGGAAGAGTTTGGTTCGTGTTGTTCATGTCGAGAAGACGCTGTTTTCTGCTGCCAAAGCAAATCCACTTTGATGAGATTGATACGGTAAAACCGACGCCATCGTTACTGTTCGTATCACTGTGAATCAAGAGCTGAGATTCAGATATGATAATGAGCGTTTGGTTTCCGACCAATCACAGGGCCGTCTGACCAATCAGAGCAGAGCAGCTCTCAGAAAGGCGGGGCTTAGAGAGACCGAATCTTTGAACGAACCGTTTCAGACACTGAGAGAAAAGAGCTGATGCTGCAGTGGATATTATGAGAAAATTAAAGTGTTTTTGAGATTGAATGAATGTAAATCTATTGTAGGAGACTCAAAACAACATTAAAACAGCATAATAGGGGCACTTCATGCTTAATCACATAATCACATAATTAAAAAATTCATACAAGTATCTAAAGTTTCAATGCAAAGACGTATATGATTGTATCTGCACAGCTCTAAATGTCAGAAAGTACGAATGAACCGTGTCTGATGTGTAAAGCAGCACATGGTGATTCAGTTCAACGGTCTTTGTGGCCTCGTCTACTTATTCTGTTTAAATCAGACGGAGCTGAAGGAGATTGTTTACAGCTACTGCATTACAGTCCCGCCAGTTAACCCACGGGATAACCACGAACACATCGTCTGCTTTTTATTTCCTGAAGGGCATCAAAACAAAGAGCTTTTGCCACGCGCTGGTGCAAATACTGCAGCCTGTGATGCTGACGGAGGAAAACTGCTTTAATATGAAACAAAAGGGCCAGACTGATGATAATGCCAGACAGAAATAGCCCTCTCTCTCTCTGAGGTTGGAATCGGACAGAAAATGACACAGTTTATGCGAAGGTTTGTTTACAACAACATTTTAGTTTCCTGTTAGAGCGATCAGAAAAACGTGTGATAAAGATGCTTTAATACATGACTGTTTCATAAAGAAAAAAAAAAAAAAAAACAGAACAGTCAGTCGTGCCCATCTGTGCTATACAGATGAGTCCTCGTCATATTTCTTGAGACTTGAGGGTGGAGAACACCAAAGCAACTACCTAGCAACACCCTGGCAACCAATGAGTGCACCCTAGCAACATGGCAGTGAGTTGTGCAACACCTGCATTAAGGTTCAGAAGGGTTAAATACATGGGAAGTAATGGGAAATGGGAAGTAACACAAATTTTGAAGTAGAAATATCTGAAATAGTATTTTCTTGCAAAAAGTGTACCTTTATATAATTACTTGTAAATTAAATAGTTTTGTAGTTTTCTTTAAGCTTTATGTATCTGTTCCTATTATGTACGTACAGTGCTGGGAAGATTGCTTGCAAATTATAGCAAAGACTATAGAATAACACAAGACGCGTCAATCATATTGTTTTGAATGGGAGAAAGTGCAACGCGCAATATGGCGGAATAAGCCCCGCCTTCTAAATAAGAGCCAATCACCGATTGGTAAAGTTATCGCGTCACTGCAGCGGCCGTTAGAAGCTCCAGATCCTATAGAAACAGTGAGATACGCGCTTAAGACGGCACATGCGCATTAGCTTGATCCAGCCTGAAAAATATTGAACATGATTCAAGCATTTAGAAACAAAATTTATGAGACAATTGTCAGATTTCATTGGTGATTTCAAATATGAAATTTAATCAAAAGCTTGGCAAACAGCTTTGGACAATTTGTTGTTTCCCCATTCAAAGAGATGCATGACCGAGAGGCGTTTCAAAGATGGCCGCCGAGCGAAATGACTCGTCTTAAAGGGACTTTGATTATAGTCCGTTACTAAATACAAATTACATGGTGAAAATTGTAGTTAGTAATTTAATCTCGATTACTCATTTTAGGTAATGTATTCTGACTACTTTTTGATTACTTTTAGATTACTTTTGACATAAATATATACTATATTTAAAAATTAGAAATTTTGAAGTAGAAAAATCTGAAATAATATTAGTAACGTAATCTAGATTACATTTTAGGTAATGCATTCTGACTACTTTTAGATTACTTTTAGATTACTTTTGACATAACTCGTTTATCACTTAGATTTGAATGGGACTACTGATATATAAAAAGATATATATTACTGCCTTTGTGTGAATAATATCTAATCATGTAATCCATAAAGTAACTGAAATCTGATTTTATGTAATATAATCAAATTACAAGTACTACATCTTTGTAATCTGATTATGTAATACAGAGTACATGTAATCACCAGTTATGAACCAGCACTGATTATGTATGACAAAGCAAATTCAAATACTTTTGGCATCTGCAAATAAGCCTAAAACCTGTCAAAGCAGCACTAACATTTATTTTGTAGTCGTCTGTTATAAAGCGTCTTGTGGTCATAGTTACTACAAGACATTCTGAGGATTATTAATTAATGCTAAAACACTTCATAATTGCTTAGTAATAATTGCAAGAAAATGATAAATATGTGCAGGAGAGATTTGAAAGCTGGACTTATTTGTGTGTGATTATAGTGAAATAATCAATAGTATATAGTGAAATAGTCAATATGTGAAATGTATAGTGAAAATAGTCAATATTTTGCACGCTCCAGTATTTAATCTTGTGAATTTTAGCACAAATTGTGTGAGAAGAGAGTTTAAATAAATAATGCATAAATTGCATAAATAACGAGGGCTTGTTTTCTATTGGTCAGACAGACAGAAAACTCACGCCATTGGTTGAGGCAATGTTGCTGCGTTGAGCTTCACTTTTCAAAACATTGGTCTTTTTTGCGCATTTCTGACCAATCAACCTTTACTTCTAGTTGACTGCGTATTAACCTTAGGAGAAAATATTTTCATGCATAATAAATAACACACATGACCTTTAATACTTAGTGTGAGGGGTTGAAAGGACAGTGTTTAAGCTGCAGGCTCATTCATTTCATGTGACCAGAGGAGAAAATATAAATGTGGAGCAATTATAGGAATTCTGACACTAAATATTCCATGGAATGTTCAACTGATCCATGTGTCAAATATCAGACATATTACAGGTGAATCGCTCAGAGAGGTCAGAGTCTGTGTTTGGTCAACACGGTCTTACTGAACGACCAATCAGAAGACATTAATATTTGCTGCTGAACTTCAGTGGTGGACGGCTAATTATATGTGTGTGTGTGTGTGTGTGTGTGTGTGTGTGTGTGTACAACATCATGAGGTCTACAGGACTGACCTGCCATCTGATGAACACGGCAAAAATACCCTGATTTTTAGATTATCTTGATTTACATTGAAAACAACCATATATTCACATTTTCATCGAGACTTATTTTCAGAGAATGTATCAAAAACGTTTTGAGTGATATTTTTTGTGAGTATATTGTGAGTTTTGGACATTTTTCAAACTAAATTTTATTAAAGCTACACTAAAATGTCTTAATATTGCTGATAAAATAATAAATTTGCTTAACTTTTGAGCATTTCTGCATCTTAATATTTGAGTTTGTTTATTTATTTATTTAGAGATTTTTTCAAACTAATTTTTCTTAAAGCCACACTAAAATCTCTTAATAATGGTCTAGAATTAATTATTTGCTTACCTTTTGAGCATTTCTGTCTATTTTTAAGATCTCTTAATATTTTAATAACTAGATATTACTTATCATTTATTAATTTGCTATATTTATTTTTCAAACAACATTTTCTTAAACCTGCAGTAAAATATTGCTTAATATTGCTGATTTATTTTTTTAAAAACATACATTTGTGTAACTTTTAAGCATTTCTGTCTATTTTCAAGGTCTCTTAATATTTTATGGTTGTTATTTATGATATTATGGCTAGATATTTATGGTAGTTTCAAGTTATTTTAATGCACCATTTGTCTTTTTTTTTTCTTTCTTTTTTTTTTTCTTTTTGCTATATTTAATCATGTTTTGTTAGTTTTAAAGGGACATTTTTAGCAATGCTAGAGGCCACTGTTTTTATTAGGATAATTGGTACCAGATTTTTTAGGGGAACATCATTACGATCCCATCACATCAGTAAACACTGCTCAGAGTCATTTATCAGAAGTGTTTCAATCGTGTTTTAATGACAGTGTTGTCTGCCCTGTCCCATATCCCACAGGTACGCTGTGATTCCTGCTCTGGACGGCAGAGGAGCTGAACGTGTCCAAACCACAGCCCGGCGCTTCTCGGAAGTGAGACTTTAGCAGCGTCCCCCTGGCCTGTTATTTGATGAAGGAGTGGAAAAACAAAGTGTAAGACACGACTTTCTTCAGGCGTCTGTTATTCACAGTTACCGCCGTTTGCCAAAGGGAACTTCCACCTTTTTAGGGTCACAACATGCAGGAATTGCACATTTCCATCAAGAGAATGTATTATAAAAATATTGTGGTGATATTTAGTGGTTGACCGATACTGTGTTTTTGATGGCTGATGCCAGTATGTTAGAGAGCATGGTGGCCGATGGCCGATATAAAGCCGATAGTGTGTAGTGTTTGCCGTCCTATTGCCAATAATATAAAAGCAAACATTATAATACTTTTTTATATGCTGTTTAGTTTCTTTGTTAAACAGTTCTGACTAATAAAGTATTAGATATAACTGTTAAACAGAGACTAATGAAAGATGTGAACTAATGACATAAACTAATGAAGAATGAGAGCGCTGGCATTCTCAGCGACGTCAAAATAAAAGTCCCTCTCCCGACACGTCGGCCAAACAGAGAAACTTATCAGCTGATGTCGTCTGATATATCGGCCTTGGCAATATATCAGTCGACCACTAGTAATATTTTTTGTGAGCACTTAATTTTTTTTGTGACATTTTGCAAACAAAATATTATAGCTAAATTGCTACACTATTATTGCTGATAAAAAGATAAATGTGCTTAACATTCAAGCATTTCTGTCTGTTTTTAAGATTTCTTAATATTTTTTGTCAACATTTCTTATCAAGTCATTTTTGAATACCCCATTGGCTGTTTGTTTGTTTGTTTGTTTGTTTGTTTGTTTGTTTGCTTGTTTGTTTTCAAACTTTATTAAGTCATTTTTGCATACCCCATTGGCTGTTTGTTTGTTTGTTTGTTTGTTTGCTTGCTTTCAAAATTTCTTACCAAGTCATTTTGCCATACCCCATTGGCTATTTGTTTGTTTGTTTGTTTGTTTGTTTGTTTGTTTTCAAAATTTCTTACCAAATCATTTTTCATACCCCATTGGCTATTTGTTTGTTTGTTTGTTTGTTTGTTTTCAAAATTTCTTACCAAATCATTTTTCATACCCCATTGGCTATTTGTTTGTTTGTTTGTTTGTTTTCAAAATTTCTTACCAAATCATTTTTCATACCCCATTGGCTATTTGTTTGTTTGTTTGTTTGCTTGTTTGTTTTCAAACTTTATTAAGTCATTTTTGCATACCCCATTGGCTGTTTGTTTGTTTGTTTGTTTGCTTGCTTTCAAAATTTCTTACCAAGTCATTTTGCCATACCCCATTGGCTATTTGTTTGTTTGTTTGTTTGTTTGTTTTCAAAATTTCTTACCAAATCATTTTTCATACCCCATTGGCTATTTGTTTGTTTGTTTGTTTGTTTTCAAAATTTCTTACCAAATCATTTTTCATACCCCATTGGCTATTTGTTTGTTTGTTTGTTTGTTTGTTTGTTTTCAAAATTTCTTACCAAATCATTTTTCATACCCCATTGGCTATTTTTTTGTTTGTTTGTTTGTTTGCTTGCTTTCAAAATTTCTTACCAAGTCATTTTGCCATACCCCATTGGCTATTTGTTTGTTTGTTTGTTTGTTTGTTTGTTTTCAAAATTTCTTACCAAATCATTTTTCATACCCCATTGGCTATTTGTTTGTTTGTTTGTTTGTTTGTTTGTTTGTTTTCAAAATTTCTTACCAAATCATTTTTCATACCCCATTGGCTATTTGTTTGTTTGTTTGTTTGTTTGTTTGTTTTCAAAATTTCTTACCAAATCATTTTTCATACCCCATTGGCTATTTGTTTGTTTGTTTGTTTGTTTGTTTGTTTTCAAAATTTCTTACCAAATCATTTTTCATACCCCATTGGCTATTTGTTTGTTTGTTTGTTTGTTTGTTTGTTTTCAAAATTTCTTACCAAATCATTTTTCATACCCCATTGGCTGTTTGTTTGTTTGTTTGTTTGTTTGTTTTCAAACTTTATTAAGTCATTTTTGCAAACCCCACTGGCTGTTTGTTTGTTTGTTTGTTTGTTTGTTTGTTTGCTTGCTTGCTTTCAAAAAATTTTACGAAGTCATTTTGCCATACCCCATTGGCTATTTGTTTGTTTGTTTGTTTGTTTGTTTTCAAAAATTTCTTACCAAGTCATTTTGCGTACCCCAAGGGCTGTTTGTCTGTCTGTTTGTTTGTTTGTTTTCAAAATTTCTTACCAAGTCATTTTTTACATACCCTTTGGCTGTTTGTTTGTTTGTTTGTTTGTTTGATTTAAAAAAATGACCAAGTCATTTTTGCAAACCCCATTCACTGTTTATTTGGTTGTGTGTTTGTTTGTTTGTTTTCAGAATTTCTTATCAAGTCATTTTTGCATACCCCATTGGCTTTTTGTTTGTTTGTTTGTTTGTTTTCAAAAATTTCTTATCAAGTCATTTTTGCATACCCCATTGGCATTTGTTTGTTTGTTTGTTTATTTGTTTTCAAGATTTCTTAGCAAATAATTTCTGCATACCCCATTGGCTATTTGTTTGTTTGCAAAATTTCTTATCAAGTCAGTTTTGCATACCCCATTGGCTGTTTGTTTGTTTGTTTGTTTGTTTGTTTGCTTGTTTGTTTTCAAACTTTATTAAGTCATTTTTGCATACCCCATTGGCTGTTTGTTTGTTTGTTTGTTTGTTTGCTTGCTTTCAAAATTTCTTACCAAGTCATTTTGCCATACCCCATTGGCTATTTGTTTGTTTGTTTGTTTGTTTGTTTGTTTTCAAAATTTCTTACCAAATCATTTTTCATACCCCATTGGCTATTTGTTTGTTTGTTTGTTTGTTTGTTTTCAAAATTTCTTACCAAATCATTTTTCATACCCCATTGGCTATTTGTTTGTTTGTTTGTTTGCTTGTTTGTTTTCAAACTTTATTAAGTCATTTTTGCATACCCCATTGGCTGTTTGTTTGTTTGTTTGTTTGCTTGCTTTCAAAATTTCTTACCAAGTCATTTTGCCATACCCCATTGGCTATTTGTTTGTTTGTTTGTTTGTTTGTTTGTTTGTTTGTTTGCTTGTTTGTTTTCAAACTTTATTAAGTCATTTTTGCATACCCCATTGGCTGTTTGTTTGTTTGTTTGTTTGTTTGCTTGCTTTCAAAATTTCTTACCAAGTCATTTTGCCATACCCCATTGGCTATTTGTTTGTTTGTTTGTTTGTTTGTTTGTTTGTTTTCAAAATTTCTTACCAAATCATTTTTCATACCCCATTGGCTATTTGTTTGTTTGTTTGTTTGTTTGTTTTCAAAATTTCTTACCAAATCATTTTTCATACCCCATTGGCTATTTGTTTGTTTGTTTGTTTGTTTTCAAAATTTCTTACCAAATCATTTTTCATACCCCATTGGCTATTTGTTTGTTTGTTTGTTTGCTTGTTTGTTTTCAAACTTTATTAAGTCATTTTTGCATACCCCATTGGCTGTTTGTTTGTTTGTTTGTTTGCTTGCTTTCAAAATTTCTTACCAAGTCATTTTGCCATACCCCATTGGCTATTTGTTTGTTTGTTTGTTTGTTTGTTTTCAAAATTTCTTACCAAATCATTTTTCATACCCCATTGGCTATTTGTTTGTTTGTTTGTTTGTTTTCAAAATTTCTTACCAAATCATTTTTCATACCCCATTGGCTATTTGTTTGTTTGTTTTCAAAATTTCTTACCAAATCATTTTTCATACCCCATTGGCTATTTGTTTGTTTGTTTGTTTGTTTGTTTGTTTTCAAAATTTCTTACCAAATCATTTTTCATACCCCATTGGCTATTTGTTTGTTTGTTTGTTTGCTTGTTTGTTTTCAAACTTTATTAAGTCATTTTTGCATACCCCATTGGCTGTTTGTTTGTTTGCTTGCTTTCAAAATTTCTTACCAAGTCATTTTGCCATACCCCATTGGCTATTTGTTTGTTTGTTTGTTTGTTTGTTTTCAAAATTTCTTACCAAATCATTTTTCATACCCCATTGGCTATTTGTTTGTTTGTTTGTTTGTTTGTTTGTTTTCAAAATTTCTTACCAAATCATTTTTCATACCCCATTGGCTATTTGTTTGTTTGTTTGTTTGTTTGTTTGTTTGTTTGTTTTCAAAATTTCTTACCAAATCATTTTTCATACCCCATTGGCTGTTTGTTTGTTTGTTTGTTTGTTTGTTTTCAAACTTTATTAAGTCATTTTTGCAAACCCCACTGGCTGTTTGTTTGTTTGTTTGTTTGTTTGTTTGTTTGCTTGCTTGCTTTCAAAAAATTTTACGAAGTCATTTTGCCATACCTCATTGGCTATTTGTTTGTTTGTTTGTTTGTTTGTTTGTTTTCAAAAATTTCTTACCAAGTCATTTTGCGTACCCCAAGGGCTGTTTGTCTGTCTGTTTGTTTGTTTGTTTTCAAAATTTCTTACCAAGTCATTTTTTACATACCCTTTGGCTGTTTGTTTGTTTGTTTGTTTGATTTAAAAAAATGACCAACTCATTTTTGCAAACCCCATTCACTGTTTATTTGGTTGTGTGTTTGTTTGTTTGTTTTCAGAATTTCTTATCAAGTCATTTTTGCATACCCCATTGGCTTTTTGTTTGTTTGTTTGTTTGTTTTCAAAAATTTCTTATCAAGTCATTTTTGCATACCCCATTGGCATTTGTTTGTTTGTTTGTTTATTTGTTTTCAAGATTTCTTAGCAAATAATTTCTGCATACCCCATTGGCTATTTGTTTGTTTGCAAAATTTCTTATCAAGTCAGTTTTGCATAACCCATTGGCTGTTTGTTTGTTTGTTTGTTTGTTTTCAAAATTTCTTACCAAGTCATTTTTGCATACCCCATTGGCTGTTTGTTTGTTTGTTTGTTTGTTTGTTTTCAAAATTTCTTACCAAATAATTTCTGCATACCCCATTGGCTATTTGTTTGTTTGTTTCACATTTTGTAAAGAAAATTTTCCACACTAAAATGGTTTAATATTACTGAAAAAACATTTGCTTATCTTTTGAGCATGTATGTGTATATTTTAGTGACTAGATATTTTTGTTGTTTTGTTTCTCTCTTCAGTCGTTTCTGCAGTTACTCACAGTTACCGGCGTTTGTCAAAGAGAACTTCCACCTTTTCAGGGCCGCAACATGCAGGCGTTTTTCAGCCCCGTCGGTGTGTTCAGAATGAAAATAAACCGTGACAGTTGCACAAACCAGCTGCCATGTGATTCTTGGGGGGATTTGTGATGTGAAGCCAGTGTGTTTGTGATGTCGGTGAGGTGTCGACCCTCTCGGCCGGGTTCACGGGAGCGTCCGGCGAGTCTCGCTGCTGTGGCCCAGTTTAATCCTCAAAGAAGCCCTGTCTGGAAAAGCCTCCTCCAGAAGCCCATGTGCTCCCAAAACTAGGTCAGAGTTTTATTATGCTTAATTATGTTTTGTGAATGTGAAAGGAGTTGAGTTACAGCGTGCATGTGCTCTGAATTACTGCGATGTGAAGTCTCGGTGCAGTCGACGTGAACCACCTGTGCTCAAATCTATTTATATCATGTCAGAATGTGTACAAACAATCAAAGCAAGAAGCCATTAGCTCTGTATACAGTGTGCCACTGTCAAGACTCGGTTTAAAGTGATATAGTTTACCCAGGAATTAACATTCTGACGTCATTTATTCACCACCATGTTGTTCTAAACCCGTATGATTTTCTATCTTTGGTGAAACACAAAAAGGAGATGTTAGATTATCTGAGCTGCTATTTTCCAGTGAAAGCGGGTGTAGATTTTTACTTTCAAACTCAAAAGCACCATAAAACCATCATAAAAGTAGTCAAAGCCATCAAATCACCTTCAGGCTTGTGTTCAGTCCAAAAATGGCGCCCTTAGATGTGCTGTGCAGGTTTTGTCACTAACATCAAATCCCATTTGAAATCGAGACCGCAAGTGAGATTTGAGAGCGGCTGCAGAGGGAGTAAATGAGTGAAATGTCAGTCTGATCAAAACTGATCTGGTCAATTATTATTACATGCATTTGAAAATGCAACATACGCTAACCATCTTCCCAAATTTGTGACGTAAAATGTTTTTATAAATATGTTGTCAACAAAAGAGAAGCTTTAAGATCTCCCTGTGATTTTCTGCCAAAATAAAAGTCTAATGGTTTAACGTTTGAAAGCAAAGAAATAATAATATTAGTATTGTAATTTTACTGTTGTTCTGTAAAATAAGAATATATATATATTAATAATATTAATAATAATAAATTAATAATTAATAAAAAATAATATACAAACAATAAAATTATTTCTATATATTTATTTATTGGTTTATTAATGTTTTTATAATCTAATAAAATATTATTATTATTATTATTATTATTATTATTATTGTTATTATTACTAATTTGTTTTACAGTTTATTAGTTTGTTTAATTTTTATAATTTAATAAAATAGAAATATTATTATTATTAAATTCACAATTATATATATATATATAATTGAGTATTTAATAATAATAATAAAATATTTAATAAACTTGAAATATACTAGTTATTAAAATGAGAATATATTAATATAAGAATATATGTTAATAATATTAATAATAATAAATTAATAATTAATAAAAATAATATATAGAAACAATAAATTATTTTTATATATTTATTTATTGGTTTATTAATGTTTTTATAATTTAATAAAATAGAAATGTTTTATTATTATTATTATTATTATTATTAAATACTCAATTATATATATATATATATATATAACAACAATAGAAATATGCCTTTATTGGTTTGTTTAATTTTATAATTGAATGATAATAATAATAATAATAATTGTTATTGTTATTATTTTTACATATTTTTACAGTCTATTGGTTAATTTTTATAATTTAATAAACTAGAAATATTTAAATAATTACAATAATAATAATTATTATAATTATTATTATTATTATTATTATTATTAAATACTCAATTTTATATTTTACAGAACAATTGTATAACTACTAAAGACATATTTCTTAGTTGGTTTGTTTAATTTATATAATTTAATAATAATAATAATAATAATAATTATTATTATTATTATTATTATTATTATTACTAATGTGGTTTTAAAACAAACTATAGTCTAGGATAAGTTTTTCCCTATATCCTCATGCAAAACTGACTGTGAATCTTTTCTGCTGATATAAATCACCATCACCAGCAGAAGCTGAGACATTCTGCTGAACATCTGTATCTGTGTCCCTCAGAGGAAAGACCGTCACTCAGGTCTGGAAGAACATGACGATGAGTAAATGAACTATTCCTTGTGCTCTTCTGTTTACTTTCAGGCTCCTTTCTAACTAAACATGGCCCTTTCTGAATCAAGTGTGTCCACAAATATAGATTTGTGATCCCAGGCTTTCCTGTTTATTTCAGTAGATGTAGTGGCTCAGCTTTGCCAAGTCTTGCAATCCAGTTGTTATGGTTTGGTTTCCCGAACACCCCGTTAATGTACCGACACATCGTGTTTCCTGACGTCACTCCGACGAGATGTCCCGAGTTGGGTTTCAGTAACACTGTGCTGTGCCGCCGGGCCCCTGATTGAATTTGAAAACAGTAAATCTCATCTGAGAAGCAGGAACATCAAGAAACCCGGTTTATGGCTCGTCTCGCATGTAACCACAAATCTCTCTCAGCTGTTGTCAATCGGCCTGGAGACTCTTAATTTGGAGCGAGACCATAGCGGTGCAAGAATGCTTATCGTAATAACAGACGCTTGAGGATGGGATAAGACGGGCTGAAGATGAACGACCACCAAACAGTACAAAAACAAGACCAGATAAACATGGCCATCCAGACTTTTTTGCCCTTATTATGCTTTTACAGATATTCCCTTTCATGCAGTGTGTAATAAAGCTGTTTGTGAATGTAAAAGTGATTCTGAACTGCCTGAAACGAGTCGTCAGTAATTCAGTCTCACTTCCTGCTGAACCTATGTAGGTTTGTAACAAATTTGCATAAAGCGTCTCTTTGCCCCGCCCTCAATCACTGTAGTTGTATCTGAGACTGGAAGAGTTTGGTTCGTGTTGTTCATGTCGAGAAGACGCTGTTTTCTGCTGCCAAAGCAAATCCACTTTGATGAGATTGATACGGTAAAACCGACGCCATCGTTACTGTTCGTATCACTGTGAATCAAGAGCTGAGATTCAGATATGATAATGAGCATTTGGTTTCCGACCAGTCACAACAGACTGGGCCATCTGACTAATCAGAGCAGAGCAGCTCTCAGAAAGGCGGGGTTTAGAGAAACAGAATCCTTGATTGAAGCGTTTCAGACACTGAGAGAAAAGAGCTGATGGATATTATGATAAAATGAAAGTGTTTTTTGAACTTGAATGCATGTAAACCTGTCGTAGGAGACTCTAAAACAACATTAGGAGCCTTTAAAACAGCATAATAGGACTAGCACTTTAAGCTTTTTTTAAGAAGAGCCAGTTCTTGATTCCCAGCCCTACCAGAGTGAACTGAGCGCAGTGGTTTCCAGCGCCGTGACGATGTGTTTATGGTCAGTCTTAACATCAGCATCACCGCAGGCTTGTAGGAGGCCACAGCCACGGCCTGATGGAGCCAATTCCTCGAAATCACTCAATCTGAGCTCTAAAGTAAATCTCAGATGCTCCAGAGAAATGAATCTGTGGAAAAGGCACATTTGTGCACAACATCAGGATTAGCGATTGGCTGAACGCTCACGCTGCCAGGAACTGAATGAGCCGTAAGGAGAGTTTTGTGTCAAAACAACGTCTGCTCAAAAACTCCTTCATCTCATTATTCATTTGGACAAACTTCACAGAGTGTTTGGATGGTTGATATCTGAAGGGATGTGCTTCATGGTAACGTAAAATCCCATGTTAAGTGGTGGGAAATAATTGTTATTGGTCTATATTACTTTATATTTAACAATATTTGTGACCCGTCCCAGCTATCATACATAAAAATATTAGATAGATAGATAGATAGATAGATAGATAGATAGATAGACAGATTTAGCAGGTTTGCTAGCATGATTTAACACATTGTTAACTTGATTAGCACATTTCTAGCATGTTGTTAACATGATTAGGCACGTTGTTAACATGTTGCTAACATGATTTAACAAGATAGTAGCATGATTTAGCATGTTGCTAGCATGGTTTAACATGTTGCTAGCAGGTTTTAGCATGTTGCTAGCATGAATTAGCACATTGCTAGCTTGATTCGCACATTGCTAGCATTTTGCTAACACGATTGAGCACATTGCTAGCATGTTGCTAGCATGATTTAACATCTTGCTAGCATGATTTAGCACATTACTAGCATGATTTAACACATTGCTAGCTTGATTAGCACATTGCTAACATTATTTATCATGTTGCTAGTTTGATTAGCACATTGCTAGCATGATTTAGCACATTGGTAACATGATTTAGCATGTTGCTCGCATGTTGCCACCATTATTTAACACGTTGCTAGCATGATTCAACACTTTGCTACCATGCTGCTAACATGATTTAGCACATTGGTAACGTTTCAGCCAGTGGTAACATGTTACTAACATTATTTAACATTTTGCTAGCATGTTGCTAGAATGATTTAGCACTTTACTAACATTATTTAGCACATTGCTAGCATGATTTAACATGTTGCTAGCATGTTGCTAGCATTATTTAACACATTGCTAGCATGATTTAACACATTGTTAGCATGTTCCTAAGATGATTTAGCACATTAGGCATTTTTTAACATTGCTAGCATGTTGCTAACATGATTTAGCACGTTGCTAGCATGATTTAACATGTTGTTAGCATGTTGCTAGTATGATTTAGCACATTTCTAAAGTTTTAACGCATTGCTAGCATGTTTTTAACATGTTAACATGTTGCTAGCATGATTTAGCACATTTCTAGCATGTTTTAACGCATTGCTAGCATGTTGCTAACCTCTCTATATGAAACATAAACACTGTTTCTATGCTTTGATTTTCCCTGCCCCTTTGATCGCGAAAGTGAAAGTGCCCTTTGCGGTCGCATACTTGTGTATAATATGTTTGTGTCCTTTATCTTTCTAAACAGCTGATTTCACCAAGTTGATTTTCTTTGGAATATAGTTAGAGGTGCATTTGTCTGAAGTTTGTTTATAAACTTTATTAAATTTTCAGCATTTAAAATAAACAGCTTTTTAGAGCACTGACATGAGTCTTTGTGTGAGTATACAGCATATGATTTTAAACAGATCTGACAAAGTACTATTCATTTTTTTTAAGTGAAAAACATCAACACCCTCAACACGTGTTTACTGAAGTACTCTCAGTTTTATTGCTTTATTATGATACTCTCAGTTTGCCAGTCCGTATACCAGGTTATTTTCCAGCGGGTATCTTGGCACAAATATTGCACTAGGAAAATATTTGACCCCACAGACATGCTTATGAAATATTCCTCTGGAGAAGATAAAATTGAAAACACAACTGTGCCAGCATTCATTTAATTTGAAGGAAAAATATCCCACTGTTTATGCAGCTACTGCACAGTCTTTACTCATATACTGATAACTGACCCATTAAACACCACGAGAAATCACATACTCATACTAGTCTCATGCTCACTGTTACATTTGTATATAAACTTTAAATGTAACATCAAAGATGTAATTCGCGGCTTTTCGGTTCTCAGCGGGAGAAACTCGAGCCGTAAAAGAGGCCAAAAGTCTTAAAACCAAACCAAAACACAGATAGCATAAGTGCGTCTCCCAGCGGGGCTGGAATCGCCACCGGGCTGGAGGCAGACGTTTGTGAATCGAGTGAAAACAGAAGCTCGGCGTGGGATGTGAGGTCCTTTTGTTTACCTGGATTGGCTGTGCGCAGCGGTCCTGCTTGTCCAGATGGCGTGCTTCTGCACATCTGGAACGCGCGCTGATACACTGTATATATAAAGAGAGAAATGTCATGCAGTTTTTAGAGTGCACACACATGCATGCACAAGTGTTTGTATATAAATCGCACTGTCTTGTATGTTCTACAGAAGAAAATATGATCACTGTATAGCCTCAGAGCTCATGGCTGATCGCTAGTCTTATGAAGTTTAGACATTCTTGCTAAAAATCTGAAAAGAGAACTCGAATGGGGTTTATAGTTCCTGAACCCGAGCATTGAACTCTCTAACCTGAACACGCATATAAACATAAACACATGGCGGCGTACAGTCGTGTGCAGCAGCTCTGACAGAACTGACCCAGTTGGCTCTGAACCAGCAGCGGTTTAAACAGGAAAGCAGAATCTCAAAATGTAATGAACTTCCTCATTATTTCTGTCTTTACAACCTCGTTTCAGGTGCTCGCGTGTTAGAAGCTGAACATGTACCTGCGGCGAGTATTATGGATGTAGGTAATTTGAACTACTCGAGTTCTCAACATACAAGTAATAATATATGAGAATGATCAGACTCAGTTTTTTGTTTTGCATTGTTTTTTGAAAGTCACTACATTCAAACAATGAACTTTCTCAGAACGTTCTGGCAAGGTTCTCTCAAAGTTTTTGGTAACGTTAATAGAATGTTCATTCAAAGTTATCTGGTCTTCAATAACGTTCTCAAAACATTATTTATACATCATTCATGGAATGTTTTTCTGAAACATTTTTTAAATGTTACAAATTGTTTCAAATGTTCAGAGAACATTCAAAAGTAACTTTCCCATAATGTTTGAAGAATGATAAAAATGGAATGTTCCTTAAACATTTGCATAACCAAGAAAAAAACGTATTTAAAACATTTTTAAAAAAACACATTAAGAAATAATATTTTCAGCAAAACATTCTTAAAACATTATTTTGTTAGCTGGGTCATAAACTGGGCAAAGTTTTTCCTGATCCACTGATCCTGATGGAAATCTGCAGAAGTTTAGCAATCTTATGGTCAATTTTTTGCACTTTTTGGTTATTTTAAGTTAAAATTTTAGCTCTTTTCTAAGGTGCCAGAAAACCAGAACGTTTGCCACCAAGTGTTTGTTTGGAATTTCCTCTATAGTTTGATTGGAAAAACGTACTGTATATTCAAACATCACAATCTTTCTAACCTCTAAAAACAATAATAATCTAACAAAAAGATGAATTGATTGATTTTCTGTCCAATTCTGAGTATCTTTTTATCTCCAGGCAGCCAATTCTGACACACCATACAGTCATCATACAATCAAGCTTTAGCACAAAAACACAATATATCATTCACTGAAGACAAACCCATCTGTAGTGTAATGTGTTTATTTTCTCTCCACCCTTTCAGATAAACACTCATTGCGTTTTCTGCTGGTAACTGAAGTCTGTCAGCAAGTGCAATTGACCAGAACAGAGAAAACAACAAGAGAAATGAGGTGATGAGATTTATGTATTAAATGTCCGAGCTGCAGCCGATCTCCCACTGGTGCACCACGAGTAGATGAGCGTGAAATATTAGTTTTTTGTGAATAATTATTTATCTTTGAAGCTCTTTCCAATTTAACCAGAGGAGTAATGGCCGTCAAGTGTCTTATTTTGGAAACTCTCATGAGCTCATGCTTGCACTTGCGTGGACCTTAAATTCAATACCCTCTATGACAGCAGAACAAAAGAGTGAGAAGGTGCAGGACGTTCATCAGAAAGTTTGGATGCGAGTCACTGTGAATGTGACGTCGTTTCAATTTGACCAGCTTTATTTTGTGTTGAATTTCAGGTCTGATTCAGTATTACGCAGAGGAAAATGCTATTGCTCAGATGTTTCTCTGTAATATCTGAGGGGACTTAAACTTTTGAACAACATAACATTTAGACAAGCAAAAGTTTTTAAAATCACTTTTTGTACACTCTTAAAAATACAGGGGTTTTCAAAGTGATGAAAGAAGTGAGTTACTGTAATCAAAGTGACATGTGACAGTTTCAGCATCCTGCTGACTAAGAGAGGATCGAATATGAGAGATATTACATAGGTGGAAAAAAGCTGTTTTTACCAATGTGAGCATTAAATGAAAGAGTAAAATCAAGAACACAGAGATTTTGAACTGTTGTAGAGGGCATTGTCAAGTCACCATCCAAATCTATTAGTTGGCAAGATAGTTTAGACGCTAAAGATTTAGAACCAACCTCTGTTTCAATCCGTTCCTTTGAATTTAGGGTGATTTGCTTTCAGCCAAAGCTCGAGTTCCTTGATGCAAACACTGAGGTGGGAGGAGTGCTAAAATAAATCTTTATGTCATCAGCATAACAATGGAAATTGAACCCATAGTGTCTGATTATTTGTTCAAGTGGTAGATAGTGAAAAGAAGAGGGCCCAGAACAGAACCTTGAGGTACACCAGAATTTATAGTGATTTAGTAAAAGATTTGTGCTTCTGGAATACAACTAATTGTTGCCTACCCATCAAATAGTGAAAAGAAGAGGGCCCAGAACAGAACCTTGAGGTACACCAGAATTGATAGTGATTTAGTGGAAGATTTGTGCTTCTGGAATACAAGAAGTTGTTGCCTACCCATCAAATAGTGAAAAGAAGAGGGCCCAGTACAGAACCTTGAGGTACACCAGAATTTATAGTAATTCAGTGAAAGATTTGTGTTTCTGAAATACAACTAATTGTTTCCTACCCATCAAATAGTGAAAAGAAGAGGGCCCAGGACAGAACCTTGAGGTACACCAGAATTTATAGTGATTTAGTGGAAGATTTGTGCCGGTACTATGTCTAAAGAACCTTTTAAGAACCATCTTTTTAGAGAAATGTTTGAATTTTTTGTTTGATTGCAAAGCACAGTTTGAGACATTGTTGAGATCTGAAGCTCTTGAGGAGACACATGGTGGACTATAATGGTATAATGCAGGTCTTATGCGACTGAAATCATTCTGTCTGTTGAATACTAGTCCACAGTCTCTGTTTTGTCTCCTCAGGTCTCTTTTACGAGACGTCTCTGAGACGCAGTGTGGCGGCAGCCGCGTGCTGCTTCGGCATCCTGCTCCTCGTTCACTGGAGGCACATTTGGCTCACACATGTTCTCCCTGAGGGCTCCACTGGACCTGGGTGAGAACAGGACCACAAACCACAACAACTCTGAACGCTGAAGAATCGCTGTCCTCTGGAGTCATATTCATTCTAGAGCTTATCTGATTTAAAAAAACAAAAAAACAAATCAGTTTCTTATTCTTGTCTTTCAGTAAAAATATTTCATGTAAAAATAAAATCAGAAATGTAGTTTTTGGTGAGGGTTATATATTTTATTTTATTTGCATTAACATTTATTTTATTTCAGTTAACATTTTTTCATGGTTTTAGTTAACTATAATAACCCTGACTTGTTTTAAGCACTAAATGTATTGTTTTGGTTCTTATTTGCAGTGTAAATGAACGTGCCCCCTGTGGTGAGCAGTGCGGAAGACTAAACTTTTAAAAGTTTATTAAATCTTGATCTGGTCATAAGTGAACCGAGCAGCCTGCCACTAATCACAGAGTGATTCCCACCGGCTTCCTTGGTAAACACAGGTTTGTTGAAACGAATTAGAAACGTGACCTTCTCATCAATGGAAGCGGAAAGCCGTCCGTCTGAAGTCTAGCATTAGATCTGTGATGTGGAGTTCATTACCGCGAGGCTTTATAAGTGCGTATTCTCTCTTTTGGAGGATAAATCAGGGCTTTATCATGTTACTGAAGTCCTGGGATCACATGCGCAGCTACATGTGCTATCTATGAAAGATTTCCTCCAAGATCCCCTGAACATTACGGATGATTGCACTCTTTTTGATATTAAAATACCTATATTCATAGGCTGATTTGCTTTACAAACATTGATCTGTTTGCGTTTGAGCATCAGTGGCAGAAAGAGTGTTCGGCAAAGCAGTTGTTATGAGTTTCAATTCATGGTAATGTTTTCGACTTTTAGTTGCAACAAAAATATCCAACAGCATACTGCTTTCCAGGTCTCACCATGACAAAGTCAATGTAACAAGAATAATTGTTCTCAGTTTGTTCCAGTTTCCACTTTGCCTTTCAGCTCTGGATATGAGTGTTCCTGGTTTACAGCCTTAAATAATAAACCTCCATGAAGAACATAGAAAACAGCCTCAGCGAACGCTGCTTTCATGCATCTTTATAACTAATTAGTGCCATTTGTTAAGTCAGTCATCAGGTACTGATACTGATCAGTGTTTGTGCTCCAGACAAATCTAGTTTAAAGCTTTGACTAATTAAATAAGGAAGATATTCACAGGATGTGCATGAATTTGAAGTTGAATTTCGTTTAATACGATTGTGTGGATGTCTGATATGAGAGCCTGTTCTCCAGGCATCATCTGCATGGTATTTTGAAGAAAAGATTCATTAGATCTGTGAAAGAGAACATGCTGTCTGAGGAAGAGGACAGTCTGTCCATCCTGCTTCCCCAACAGCCGCCACTGTTGATAAGACACGGTAGAACATCCGCACTCCCAAAAACAAGACATTAATGAGAAAAACTGAGTTCAAAAGGACACAAATATTGAAGGTAGAACTAGAGTGAGTTTAACTGTGAGTGATGTTTGCCGGTCCAAAACTCATCACGATGATGCTAGCGTGATGGAGGCGGTAACCTGCTCTGTCTTGTCTCTTGGCGCATTGTCAGTTTCCTCTTTGCTGTATTTTTCACTACATGAGAACATGATGTGTGGCGTGAGAGCGGCATGGCTTTTTGTCGGACATAGCAACAAAGGAAGTAACAGTAACGAAGGGGGGCGGGTCTTCACAAAGGGTCAATTTCATGCATCTAAATACACTTTTGGGAATGTTGTTTTAGTGACGTCACCAAAAATAAATAAATAAAATCAGTAGAAAATTTAAAAAACAATGTTACTACTATGTGAAAGATATTCATTATGTATTTAGGTATTCTTCCATTTCAGTGTTTACTTTTATTGTTATTGCAAATGTGGACCCTATTCACCATCGGAACAGAGTGTGTTTCATGCATCTAAAAGCGAAAGCACCCTTGGGAACATGCATGAATCTGTAGGAAACCGTGGAGAGCACCTTGTATGGTCCGTTCCCACACTCTCACACACACACACTGATCTGATGTCTCGCTCTCAAACGAGCCCATTGGCTGCTCCTGATCGGCTGTAAAGCATGCTTTAGCTGGGCTTGTGTGAGGCTCAGCGGCTGTAGCTGTAAAGTTTCAGTGCCGCAGGAGGAGATTTTCTCAATCCCGCTAGATTTCCTCTCGTTTCCATTGACTGACCTCGCCGATGTCAGAGATCCCGCGCTTGACCCATGTAATCCTGACCTCTACACCATCACTTAAACCCTTCCAGACCTCCTGCACTGGGCTGTTTCTGTTGCTTTATTAGATATGTGACAATACCAGCTAACAAGGAATGCTTTCATAAGGTTCTCTCAAAGTTGTGAACAAACTTTCTTCCAGTAACGTTAATAGAACATTTGTTCAAAGTTATCTGGTCTTTTTTAAAGTTCTCAAAACATTAGGACAAAAAACATCATTTATATATCATTTATGAAGCCACTCCGAGTACCCTACCAACCGCATAACAAGATCCTAGCAACCACCCAGAGTACCATAGCAACAGCATAGCAACCACACAGAGTACCACATAGTAACACCCTAGCAACCACCAAGAATACCCTAGAAACTGCATAGCAACACCCTAGCAACCACCCAGAGTACCATAGCAACAGCACAGCAAACACACAGAGTACCGCATAGCAACACCCTAGCAACCACCAAGAATACCATAGAAACCGCATAGCAACACCCTAGCAACCACCCAGAGTACCATAGCAACACCCTAGCAATCAAACCAACTACCTGCATAGCAACATCCGAGCAACCACCATAAGTACCGCATAGCAACACCCTAGCAACCACACAGAGTACCATAGCAACACCCTAGCAACCACACAGAGTACTGCATAGCAACACCCTAGCAACCACCCAGAATACCCTAGAAACTGCATAGCAACACCCTTGCAACCACCCAGAGTACCATAGCAACAGCATAGCAACACCCTAGCAATCAACCCGAGTACCTGCATTGCAACACCCTAGAAACCACACAGAATACTTGCATAAAAACACCCTAGAAACCGCATAGCAACACCCTAGAAATCACAGAGTACCTGCATAGCAACACCCTAGCAACCACCCAGAATACCCTAGAAACTGCATAGCAACACCCTAGCAACCATACAGCAACACTCAGAATACCCTAGCAACCTCATAGCAAACTATTTGTCAAACTGATTCAAACGTATTCAATTACTTCAAACTTTCAGGCTAGGTTTTCTCAAGCCAACATCGAAATTTCATAAAACCTTTTTTCTGAAACATTTTAGTTGGACGTTAGTCTAACATTTTTTTAAACGTTATTACTTGTTTCAGAACATTCAAAAGTAACATTCCCATAATGTTCGCAAAATGGAATGTTCCCTTAACATTTACATAATCAAGACAACACATTTTGAAAACATTTAAAAAACATGTTAGATAAACATTATTAGAACATATAAGCTATTTGTTATCTGGGATGCTGGTATAAGATGGTGAGATTGTGGTTTTCCATCATGATAGTGTCCCAGAAAACATAGAATTACCAAAGTTTTTTAATGTTATATTTTTATACCATTAAAATGCGAGAATAGACGGCGGTCGTGATATTTCCCACCTACCCTCCACCCTCACACGTACGCCATCATTAACCGAGAAAACAACCCGCTCTGCCATTTACTAGTCCTCTGGTGAAAGCAGGCCAAACTGTCTCTTTATAGGCTCAGTGTGTGTGTAAGACAGAGAAAGGCAGTAAAGTCAGAGTTTCAGCGTAACTTCTCCATCCGCGGTAGTATAACTTTAACACGCAGCAGCTGTGCGTCGCGCTCAACCTCCCTATAGACGGATAAATCCACTCACCTTTGATCTGACCTGCTGTTGCTTCACCTCCACGAGTCTCTCGCCTTCATTTAATAATTCTTAATTAGTGGTGTTTACTAAGCCAAGCATCGCTATTACTATTGCTCATATTAGGGTTTGAGATTTAAATAACCTAACCTTATTAAACTTCAACATGTAGTTTTTCCTGCACTCGGGATGAATAAAACCGTCAGAAAAATCCCATAGACTTGAACTGAGTGTCAGCCTTTATATTTATTTTAAATTATATATTCCCTTCTTATTCCATTCATTTAATATAAATAAATATGCAAAACAATAAAACGGAACGTTTCCATAACGTTTGCATAACCAAGAAAAAATGTTTTTAAACATTAAAAAAAACTGGACATTTTGAACGTTCTGAGAACATTCAGAAATAACATTTTCATAACTTAACGGAAACGTTAGCAAATAGCGACTGTTTGTAAACCGTCTGCCATATTGGAATGGTCAACGCCGGTCCGTGAAGACTTGAGAGCCAGATGACTGTGCGTATACTCATATATGAATATCTATATCTGCAATAGACTTCAGCAGATGATTTTCACAGGATTTAGTTTATCATTAACGTTAGACGAAGGCGATATCAAACACAACATTAAAAAAAAGTTACCATAGTTTAAAAAACTGTAATATTAAGTTAATAATATTAAGCATCTGAAATGTTGACTGTTCTAAGATGGTGGACGCGTCATTGAATGTGGCATCTTTATCTCTGGGCCACTCTGCTTCTCGAGCGACACTCACACAACAAATGACTTAATGCAAGCTTGCCTTTTCTTCCCTTCTTTCTCCTTTTCCTCTGGGTCTGATCGGAACACTGAAGATGACGGACAGCACGGTGTGAGGAATCCGGTCGCTCCCCGAGCCTCGCTGTGATAAATTCACAGTATATGTTACTCCTGCGTCTCACTTTATCCACCTCGCGCTCCCGCGGCGGTGTAAATCTCAACTCCATGGCCCTGATGAGCTATCGTTTATACACAAACACCCCATTCCCCGTAACCAGAGACATCACCTGTGAGCATTCCTGCCGTACCCCATTTATCTATCTAATGCTTTCCCATAATAATTTAATAAGCGACTAGAGCCGTTCTCTTTCCAACAGTCATATTCCTCACCGGTGTCCAGTAATCAGGACATCTGTGCGCTGATGCTTCAGAAACGCATTAATGCCGTTCTTTGGAATTCATGTGAGAGATGTGTAAAATATTTGTCATTTTATTGGAATATTTTTGCTATATATCACTCATTTTTCTACAGTACTAATGTTAATGAACTGTTTTAAAGGAGGTTTTTGGGAATTGACTTTATTACAGTCATATAAGTCATACACACACCAGCTCCACATTAAGAAATCTTATTAAATAAAAACTATTTTTTATGCATTTATTATTATTATCATCTAACTACTTTAAGACAGGGAAAGTTTGTTTATTTGGTTATTTGGCTATCTCTTCATCACGGCACCTGTTAGTGGGTGGATATATTAGGCAGCAAGTGAACATTTTGTCCTCAAAGTTGATGTGTTAGAAGCAGGAAAAATGGGCAAGCGTAAGGATTTGAGCGAGTTTGACAAGGGCCAAACTGTGATGGCTAGACGACTGGGTCAGAGCATCTCCAAAACTGCAGCTCTTGTGGGGTGTTCCCGGTCTGCAGTGGTCAGTGTCTATCAAAAGTGCTCCAAGGAAGGAACAGTGATGAACCGGCGACAGGGTCAGGGCTGAAATCACCAACAGTGGGCACGTGAGCATCAGAACTGGACCACGGAGCAATGGAAGAAGGTGGCCTGGTCTGATGAATCATGTGGATGGCCGGGTGCATGTGCGTCGCTTACCTGGGGAACACATGGCACCAGGATGCACTATGGGAAGAAGGCAAGCCGGCGGAGAAACCTTGGGTCCTGCCATCCATGTGGATGTTACTTTGACACGTACCACCTACCTAAGCATTGTTGCAGACCATGTACACCCTTTCATGGAAACGGTATTCCCTGGTGGCTGTGGCCTCTTTCAGCAGGATAATGCTCCTGCCACAAAGCAAAAATGGTTCAGGAATGGTTTGAGGAGCACAACAACGAGTTTGAGGTGTTGACTTGGCCTCCAAATTCCCCAGATCTCAATCCAATCGAGCATCTGTGGGATGTGCTGAACAAACAAGTCCGATCCATGGAGGCTCCACCTCGCAACTTACAGGACTTAAAGGATCTGCTGCTAACATCTTGGTGCAGATACCACAGCACACCTTCAGGGGTCTAGAGGAGTCCATGCCTCGATGGGTCAGGGCTGACCAAAGCAAAAGGGAGACCAACACAATATTAGGAAGGTGGTCATAATGTTATGCCTGATCGGTTTATTATATTATAAATCCACTTCCATTATCCTGACATAAACTCAGATCAGAAAGACTAAACATTCAGTATGTGCTTCACAAGTACAAATCCCCTAACGAAGCGTCTGCTGTTGAAGTGCTTTGAACCGCATGTTTATGAGCTTCATTCTACCAGCCGATCTCTCGTAAAGCTCCGCGCAGCTCTCCGTCTCCAGAGAAGACCAGAACATCCCGAACAAAGCAGTCTGAAGAATGCACACAGCTGGCTTCAATGAACACTCGCAATTTTCGAATGCAAAAAGGCAGACACTTCATTCATTTAATCCGAGTTATAACTTCAGCCTCATAAAAGCAAGGCTACAACCGCAGAGACGGATCGAGGAGCTGAACGTTTGGCTCGGAGGAGAACAGCACAACTTTTACAGTTTAAGATCTTCCTGTAAACCTCTCTGAAAGGTTGCATGCGAATGGAAAGATGTTGACTCTTTAATGTTCACCCAGAAATTAATATTCTGCCATCAATTTCTTACAGTTTTTAGTACAACAAAGCTGAAGAATGATACAGAAATACCATATAGGCATTATAAAAGTAGTCAAATCTGTTTGAAACAACATGAGAATTCTTAGTTTTGCATGAACTTGATTTTGCAACATTGACACTGTTATTGAATCGATTGAACTGAGTTGAGCTGAATAAAGACACTATACTAACTTACATTTTACTGATATTTTGCTCCAATTTCCCAGGAAGTGACAGTTTTGTTCTCTTGAACACATGGGATGGAAACACTGCTTTATTTGCAAATGTTTTATGCGATATTACAATTTTGCACATAAGCAAAATGCAGAAAATATGAAATGAAAAAGCAGGAGCTGAATTGACACATCTTTCATGTCTCTAAAAAGGCAAAGAGCCTTTCTTTTCAGGAAAGAAAGGCTAGGAAGTGTTAAATCTTCCCTCCTGTTGATCACAGCCGGGTCACGGTCGGAGCAAACGGCCTGTGACACGACCAGCATCCTGAACCACTTGACCGATGAGTGAAGACCAGTCGCTTTACATCATTAGGAACCATTGAAAGATTGTGTAATGTTGTGTAGTTTTGTTTATGGTTTTTGAGAATGAGGGCATCACACAACGTGTCTATCTGTCTAATTTGACTACAATACTGGCGTTTGATTGGACGCGCAGCCTGTGACATCATCAGCAAACGATATGAGAAGCGTTTTCTCCTCTTAAACATTTATGTTGTTGTTTTCACTCTCAGAAAAAAAGGTACAAAAGCTTTCAGAAGGTACTAATATGCACTCTTTAAGGGATAAATAAGGTACAAAGTTGTGAGGGTATCACCCCAGTGACAGCATTTGTACCTTTTTTTCTGTGAGTGTTGTTATCCTATACATAATTTTCTGGATCTTGGTGTAGTTTTTCCCAGATGTCCGTGACCCATCAGAGGCGTTTTTCTGGATCAAGACCCACCTGTGGAGAAGCTCTGCTTTAAAACACACTGACATGTGTCCGTTTCTGCAGTGTTTCGCTGTTTTGTGTCAGGCATTAATTCTAGATCTGTATTTGTTTAACACCTGGAGCTGAAGGCGTGAATTAAATAGAAGCCATCTGAAGGTGTTTTGTACGGTGTTGATTTATGGCACACGGTGCGAGGACTATCTTTCTTATGGCTGGATTTACCTGTATGTGTTTTTGCACTCGTGACTGACCTGTCCTGCAGCATTTAATTGAACATTATGATCCAGAATGAAGATAAAAGTAATATCAACTGATATTGGCATTTTTCTTTCCAAAAAGTGTTTTAAAAACCTCAACTTGGAGGAAAAACTGAGAAACTGAAAGAAAACGACACATAGATCAATGCTGCCCTCTATTGAGAGTTTACAGCATTCATTTCTCCTCATTATTGGACATGTTATATATTCTTCAACATAATATCTTGCAAATTTTGACATATTATATATGCATAATATTCTGTGAATATATATATATATGTATGTACAGACAATTGAAAAGTTCAATTAAAGTTTTTTTTTGTTTTTTTTCACTAAAATAATCTTGGAGGACCAAACAGTTTCCCTAAACTCAAAAATCTATTTTTCATTCTGGGGTCAAAGTACTGGTCACTGACCTTCTTATTAGAGCCAAACTTTCACCCCATTGGATGAATCCTACAGTGTGACGGCTCCAGGCTCCGCCCCCCTCGGGCCCTGTTCTGGCCCCTGTAAAGCTCTGCAGATCCAGGAATGTCTAAATTAATACAAGTTATTTATCACAGAAATTACATGTTTTATTGCTTGTCTTTATGAGTCCCTCTTGTATCTATAATTGAGAGTTTGCAGTGTTGTTAGTAAGTTAAACAGCACAGGGAAACTGTAACCAGGGCCATCTGGATAAAATAAAAGAAAGCAGCCTACTTTTTTTTCTATATTCGTCACGGATTAGAAAATTTGAGATAAACGGTTTGTCAGATGATTGAGAGATTTACATTTATTTTCATAACATTAGTTATGATTCACATACAGAATATATCACGAGGTCAGTAAATACGACTCCATGTTAAAGAACTACGACTCCCATAATGCACATGTGACCTCACCCGGAAGTGCAATATACTGAGTCCACGCGCTGTTGTGTTTGAAAATCATGCGTGTGGAGCAGACAAGGTAAGAAACACCTTCATTATCATAAATAGTGTAAAGTTTAAAATATATTTCTATGTCAAATAGAAGAATTAGTTTAAAATATTAACCATAACTATTACGAGTGTGTGTAGCGACCCCTCTTTAGAAAAACATGGTAATACCATAGTATTTCGACTGTGGTACAGAATGATTACAGTATTAACAAACCATAGTATTTATATGTACTGCAAGATTATTCAAAGAATACCGTTGTATTATCATAATACCATGTCCACAAAGCCATGGCATTTGTGTGTACAGTGTAAACTGTGTGTGTGTGTGTGTATATATATCATGTATCTAATACTACACTCACTATAGTAATTTAATGTTAAATGTATTGTTCATTTATGTTTTATTTCATGTAATTGTTTTATTTATTTATATTAATCAATTTAAATATTAATCAAAATATTTTAATATAATTTAATCTAATCTAATAGATTAATAACTAATATTTTAATTGCATTTTTATGTATTTTATTTTAATGTAATTTAATCTATTTACTTATTTATCTTAATCTTATTATTTATTTATTTATTTTTTCTTAATTTCTCTAGACTTTTCCATGGATCCCCTGTCAATGTGAATATGGTACTTGTTCAGTGTATATATATATTTATTTATAGATAGATAGATCGATCGATAGATAGATATCAAAGTACCACAGTGTATGCAGAATGTGGCTGCAGGACTTGACTGTGTTGCATATGTTTACAGCTGTGTATAAAAGGACTCAGCAGCGTTATTCCAGATGTTTGGAATCAGGTTTATTTGATGGAGCGATCGAGTCGAGCTGAAGCTCACGTGTCGAAGCGCGTTCGTTCAGACGGATGCTGCTGGATTTATAGACTTCATTAAGACATTGTAAACTTCTCTTCTCTTAATCTTCTTGTTTTCAGAGCACGCTTGGGGCTTTTAACGTTCACACCATCGAGCGCTCCGACGTGCCAAAGCTCAGAAAATACAACCATAAAACTCCAAATCAAGCAGTTTGCGTGTGAAACGACACTTAAAACCAGATTGAGCCCAGTTCGTGCTGAGGCCGGTTTGGTTTGGCAGCACAAGGCATATAAAATCTGTTTAGAAACGTGTGACCACCCAGTGAGCAGAACTGGACTGGTACTTTTTCTGTTTGTGAAGTCACCTTGAAATCAAAATTGACACTTGCTATATTTTATGCAATATTGCAGTGTGATTTATCATTATTGTGTCAAATTCATAATCTTAAATCAGAGTAACTTCCCCTCCCTCTTGCAGTGACATCTTGAGGGCAGGGCAACCTGTCACTCACATAAGATCCACCAATAGCAAACCACAACCATCCAATCAATTCCCCACAGACAAAATCAAGCCCCGCCCTACATTTGTTCTTGTTTGAGAAGCGTTTCACTCAGATATACGGCACAATAGGGAAGAAAAGACTAGCGCGACTTCCCTTTCATGACAACTTTAATTGACTTTTCCCCATCAGACGCTGCTCTCATGTACCCGACGCCCCTGTACGCTCACGCCGGCCGCGGCTCATTCTCAGACGTGTATGAGCCTGCTGAAGATTCGTTCCTCCTGATTGACGCTCTGGAGAAAGACGCTGATCGGCTGAAGGGAAGCAGGTGATTGACTCTCACTCCCAACACACCGCTGTGAGATTCTGATGATCTACTGACGTGTCGATGTTTTCAGGCCGTCTGTGTGTCTGGAGGTGGGCAGCGGCTCCGGTGTCGTATCGGCCTTCCTTGCGTCTGTGGTCGGGTCTGAAGCGTTATATCTGTGAGTACAGAAAAAGTGATGTTTGCATCATTGATTCTGTTATTGAAACAATCTGTATTGTATAAAGCGCTATAGAAATAAAGCTGACTTTGTTCTGCAGCTGCACTGATGTGAATCCAGCGGCTGCGCAGTGCACACTGCAGACGTCTCACTGCAACCACCTGCAGCTGCAGCCGGTCGTCACTGACCTGGTGAGATCCGCAGATGGACGTTTGTCATTAGCTGTGTTTCCATTCAAAGTTGAGAATTTAACTTGTGCGCGATATTGGAATGTCGCATAAAACATTTGCAGCGTTTCCATCCCACGTGTTCAAGAGGACAAAATCTTCACTTCCTGGTGCAAAATATCAGTAATAACTATAATGTACATTTCCTGAAGAAAATGTGAGTGGTGCTTGCTGTGCGCAAATACAAAAAGCATGATGCTAACATGATTACCATGTTGCTAACATGATATTAACACAATTAGCATGTTGTTAGAATGATGCTAACATGATTACCATGTTGCTAGTGTTTTTTTTAACAAGATGCTAATACGATTAACATGTTGCTAGCATGATGGTAACATGAATACCATGTCGTTAACATTTTTTTAACAAGATAACGCGATTAGCATGTAGCTAACAGGATGCTAACACAATTAGCATGTTGTTAACATGATGCTAACACGATTGCCATGTTGTTAGTATGTTTTAGCAAGATGCTAACATGATTATCATGTTGTTAGCATGATGCTAACACAGTTAGCATGTTGCTAACACGATTCTAACACAATTATGTTGTTAGCATGTCTTAGCAAGATGTTAACATGATTAACATGTTGCTAGAATGATGTTAACATGAATACCATGTTTTTAACATTTTTTAACAAGATGATAACACAATTAGCATGTTGTTAACATGATTCTAACACAATTACCATGTTGCTAGCATGCTTTAGCAAGATGTTAACATGATGCGCATGTTGCTAGCATAATGCAAACAATTACCATGTTTCTAACATTTTTTTAACAAGATGCTCACACGATTAGCATTTTCCTAACATGCTAACACAATTAGCATATTGCTAGTATGTTTTTAGCAAGATGATAACATGATTAGCATGATTAGCATTTTGTTAGGATATTTTGACTTGTTTTTATCATGTTTTAACCCCAAGCTAATTGCTATTGGCATGTAGCTATTCACTGCTAGCATGTGTAGCATGTTGAAAGTCCAGTTTGCTAGCATGAGTCAAAAGATCCAACCCTCATCTCTATACGATGTCCTGATGCAGAGATATAGGTCTTGTTAAACGGTTGCTAGGGTACTCTGTTTGGTTGCTATGGAGTGGCTGCTGGCAATGTTGACACTCTTTAGTACTTTAGTACTTATTTCAGCATTCATTTCAAGTAATTTTTTAGTTTTAGTTAAAAACAAGGTTATCATTAACTAAAAATAAAACCATTTTTAAATATTTCATTAAACAAAATAAACATTAACTGAAATAAAATAAAATATTTTTTAAAAAATATAAAAATCTTATTTTATTTCAGCGAGTTGCCAAGGCAACATTTTCGTTAAGTTTAAGTACTAAAGTACTAAAATAACTAAAACTAAATAAATGAAACTAATGAATAAAACTATATAGACATTTTTTTTTAAAAATAAAAATGACAAAAATACTTAAACTTTTACTAAAATTAGTGAAAACAGAAAATATAGAAATAAAACTTAATTCAAAATATGAACAAAAACTATAATAAATAAAACGTATACACCTGATAATACTTTAACACCTTTTACAATAATACTTTTAAACACCTCATATGAAAATCCCTGCGGATTAATCCAACGCTTCAACACTTAAAATTGCCACCTGAAGACCCGCCTTCTCACCTGTCAATCATCCACTGCAGTACAGTTAAATGATGATCAGTCTCACCTGAGATGGAGTCATATTTCAGTGTTTTATTTCTGTCTGATGCTCTCGTTCATCATGTTTCAGAAGTTCTGTCGTGTCTCACAGGTCGAGTGTCTTTTGCCGAGGCTGAATGGAAAAGTGGACGTGCTTGTTTTCAATCCGCCGTATGTCGTCACACCGTCAGAGGAGGTAAACGAGTGTGATGTCATGTGATCAGATATTGAGATACTGATGCAAAACAATATGCTCTGAACAAACATATAATCCTCCGTTGTGATCCGGGACGCCACTGAAATAAACCACCACTTGTTTCCAACGCTGGGAAATGTAGGGCGGGGCTTGATTTTGTCTGTGGCGAATTGATTGGATGGTTGTGGTTTGCTATTGGTGGATCTCATGTGAGTGACAGGTTGCCCCGCCCTCGTCATCAGAGAAGAGAAGAGATGTCGCTGTTATTTTTCTTTAACAGCTTCATGTTTTGTGCACAGGTGGGCAGCCGCGGGATCGAGGCGTCCTGGGCCGGTGGGATACGCGGCCGAGAGGTGATGGACCGGTTCTTTCCCATGATTCCACAGCTGCTGTCAGATCATGGGCTGTTTTACCTGGTGGTCGTGTCAGATAATGATCCAGGTGTGACGTGTGACGTTCAGAGTCGCATCAGCGTCTTCACACTCACAGTTTTTGATCTGTACTCATGTTTTGTCTTCTCTAGAGGAGATCGTGTCTCTGTTGGGGAAATCTGGGCTGAATGGACACGCGTGTTTGTCCCGTCAGGCTGGACGAGAGAGGCTTTCTATACTGCGCTTCAGTAAAAGTGACGATACGTCCTGAGACCATCAGCACATGAAGACTATAAAACACACAACGTCTCATCCCAGGGGTTTCTGGGTATTATTATAAAAATCAAGCTGATGTTTTGATGTTCGTCCCGCTGCTGAACCCTCAGTAATTGAGGCGTTTGTGTTTCCATAAAGTCTGCCGAAGCTCAACAACTGGGTCACAAGAAACTGGTTAGTCATTCCTAACGGATTGATGGTGATTGTTGACGCTCAACGGACTGCGCCGTGTTTCACTGTTTGTTGAGCGTGTCAGACTCCCGCTGCTTCTGTTTCATTCCATCAGTTACACTCAGAATATGTTCACTAGAGAGTGTTAAACGCTCTTACTGACCCGCACTGACACTCGGAGCACATGGTTTCACCCAGAATGCCACTGGAACCAATCAGGATATTAAACAGGACTGTTTTTAAACTTGCTTGTGTTTTCTTATTTCCACAAAATTTAAAACCTAAACCTAAACTAAAAGAGTAAAAAGTTGGGGTGTCTTTATATAAAATATATATATATATATATATATATATATATATATATATATATATATATATATAAAGACACAAACTTTTTTTCTTTTTGAGAAAAACTAGTGTTATACTAATATATATTAGTAATTTTTTTTATCATTTATGTATTTCTATATAGCTTTATTTTTTTAATATTTAGTATTTATTTCTAATTATAATAAAACGTTTTTTTAAGGTTGTTTAAAATTAATATTAAAAACTAATAATCATTTTATAATTAAATTTTATTTCAACTTTATTTCATTCACTGAAAACAATTTTTACTAGTTTTAGTTAAGAGGGTTATTATCGTTAACTAAAACCATTAAAAAAACTTTTTTCATTGCTTACAAAATAAATGTTAACTGAAACAAAATATACAGAGCCCCGCACATGACATGCAGGAAAAAAAATAGTAGGCTAAATCGTGCGCATGATTTAATAATTCGTTCTCTCAATTTGCTAAATCATGCACACAATTTATAAATCTAGGGAATGAATTAGTAAATCGAGAGACCGAATGAGTAAATTGAGGGAACGAATTAGTAAATCATGTGCACGATTTATAAATCGAGGGAATGAATTAGTAAATCGTGCGCACAATATAGTAAATCAAGGGAACTAAATAGAAAATTGTGTGCACGATTTATAAATCTAGGGAACGAATTAGTAAATCGTGTACACAATATAGTAAGTCAAGCGAACGAATTAGTAAATCGTGCGCACAATATAGTAAATCAAGGGAACGAATTAGTAAATCATGCGCACAATTTATAAATCGGAACTAATTAGTAAATCGTGCGCAAAATATAGTACATCAAGGGAACGAAATTGTAAATTGTGTGCACAATTTATAAATCGAGTGAACGAATTAGTAAATCGGGCGCACAATATAGTAAGTTGAGCGAACGAATTAGTAAATTGTGCGCACGATATAGTAAATCGAGGGAACGAAATAGTAAATTGTGCGTACGATTTATAAATCTAGGGAATGAATTAGTAAATTGTGCGCATGATATAGTAAATCAAGGGAACAAATTAGTAAATCGTGCGCCCAATTTACTTTTTTTCCTGCATGCGTGTCCGTAAAAATAAAATATTTTTTAAAAAATGTATTTTATTTCAGCTAATTGCTGAGGCATCAGCTCATTTTTTTAAAAAAAGTTGCCAGCAGCAGCAGAATTTTTGATCATTTTCATAAAACTTTTTCATTATAGTTTAAAAACAGAACCTCTGCTTTTAAACAACAACAAAAATAATTTTATTCTAGCTTCATGCATTATTTTTTTATCAACACTTGAATGTGGGTAAGTTTCATAAAAATAGCAAAAAGTTGAGAAAATCGTGTTTTTGTCAGTCTTCATCTGGATGGGATTCAGAACGATGATCAAAACACAGATGGAGCAGATCGAGTCCATCAGAGCTTCAATCGTTTCCTCTTCATGGGTTCGACGTTTCATTCAGTAACGTTAGGCAGTTTTGATTTATTTGCTGTTTAATGTTTGATAATTGACAAAACTACTGCTTCTTCACACGTGTTTTGATCAGGTGATTCTGTATTCTTTCAGAAGATGCGTAATAGCGCCCCCTACTGCATAACAGTGAAAACATGGATCACCAGAAAAACTCATCAATGGCGGGGAAAGAGTTAATTAGGTAGACTTTGTTTGAAAATTGATGAGAATATTACAAAATATCTTCATATGGGTTTGGAACGGCAAAGTGTGAATAAATGACAATTTTCATTTTGGGTTAAACAAACTTTAATGCTAATCTCAACAAATATAAACAATACAACTTTTGTTTTTTGAAATCAAAAATCAGTAGGCCTATATGTTAAACTAATGCTGTATAAATATTGTTCATTATCAGTTTGTGTTAACTAATGTAGTTAAATAGAATTGATTTCATAAGGGGTTGGAACGACATGAACAACTTGTGATTGTTAAACATGTTATCAGTAAGTGGTAAAATGTTAGCTGAAGCATTAATATTGACGAATGCACCCTTATTGTAAAGCTTTACCTCAGTTGCTTTCAAACCTGAACTTCTCTGAAAGATTTGGGAACTTTGTATATTTCAGCATTTCTCATCTCACGATGAATGAATAAATGCATCTGCGAAATAAATGTTCCAATTCAGACAAAAAATGCAATTATTTTTATTAAAAAACAAAACAAAACAAGAATACTGATAAAATATACAACAATTCACCCATTGCATGATTTACATCCTCACACTCATCAGATAAAGACATGATTCTGTTGAAATGAAAGGCACGGCGTGTCAAACATCATCGATCAGCTCGTTTAAAGGCACCGGGTTAAACTGTTTCAGTCGCTCTGGTTCATTTGGTTCATTGGTTTGAGGATCCACTGCACCACAAACGGCCAGCAGGAGGCGCTAGAGTTCAACATTTATAAGAGAACCACATGAGACCGGCTCTCAGAATAGCTGGTTGTGTTTTCTTCAAGTCTGTCGGAAGATTATGGCGAGAGAGAGATTTTATTGTGTGTCCAGTTTCTTCATGTCGGTTCCAGCGTCGCCACAATCATCATCTGTCTGTCGTTTTCACCATCACAGCATGAACGACTGAGTGTGTTTGAAATCCTGAGGCTGGAGAAAGACAATTCATTCAGAATGACATCTTTGTACATTACTGATCAACTTAATATTAATTAATTAACCACATCAGTATGTCCTGTGTGATACAGAGCCGCCAAAAATACATCCTGCTGCTGAATGGGACTGTTTTATTTGGAAAAATAATAATAAAAATGCATTTTCTTTCCAATAATTCTATTCAATATTCACCATAGAGGATCAGTAAAACCCTGTGAAATGATCATGATTTACTCCGTTTGCATTTATAAGAGTCCCAAGTGTATTAATGTATCAATTCATAAAAGAAAATTTAATTAGAGGAGAAACTGATACTTTGTAAAATTGTCAAAAGCTTTATTTTTAGTGCTACAGTGTTGCCATTTTTGTAGCAGAAGGGAATTATTATAAATTGTTGCAATAATTGAAAACAAAAAAACCTGCTATTATTATTAATTTTTATTATTATATTAATTATATTATTATTAACATTATTATAAATTGTCACCATAATTCCAAAAAAATTGTATTTAATTTTAAAAATAATTATATTTTTTATTTTTTATATTTATATATATATAAATATATAAACTTTATAATAAGGTCCCATTAGTTAACAGTAGTGCATTAACTTACATGACCTAACAATGAGCGATATATTCTTACAACATTTATTAACATTTGTTAAGAATTTCGATATGAAAATCTGACTCACTTCCTTTGGAGGGTGACTGTATCCTGAATGCTGACTGAAACACAGGAAACACAATGTTAAACTCTGAAACAAATCAGCAAGATTAACAAACACACACACTCTCTCTCTCTCTCACACACACACACGTGTGTCTGTCTACGGTCCCTGCGTGTATCTGGCGTGACGGTCGGACTCACGTGTGTTCGGTTCTGTTGAGGTTCTGGCTGCTTATGTGCGCCGCACCGTGACACTGCGGGATCCAGAACGACCTGCAATAACGCACCGCTGAGGTCAAAGGTCAAGCGTTACAGTCAGCCGGTGCCGGTCAAACACGCCGTGCGCCATGCAGCATTATGGGAAATTAGCGTGTGCGAGACGCGGAGTGATCAAGCAAATCACATGCAGTAACGAGGTTCAAAACACGATTATGACACTCGAAAACTGCTTCTGGATTGATTAGTACCTTCACACACACACACACACACACACACACACTGTTAGTTAAGGTAGTGAACTAGTCTTACCTTCCTCTGTGTCCTGTGAGTGTTGAGTCAGCGGCAGAAATGAAAAACATTAAAAACTTTAATAAACTCTGCTGACAGAATTCTCAAATGGTCAGAGAATATATACAGAAAATATGTTGAGCTGTATGTGAAAGTGCAGAACTCACGGCTGAAGTATCCGTGCCGATGGGCGTAACAGACTCCGAACGAACACAACAACAGCAGCAGACACAGCAGAAGAACCCCGGAGATCACCGCCGCCAGATTCAGATCATCTGACAGAGAGAGAGACATGATCTGTCATGCACTCAGCAGAAAATAAACTGCATGGAAAAACTAAAATGACTTGATGAAATGAGTGGAGAAACATTCATATTTGAAGGTTCATACATCTTTAATGAAGTCCATAATTATTATGACAAATCTGTACAATCACGAGCGTAATCTTCATCACAACCACCATCATCATATTCACACACTCAGATCTCCTCTTCATCCAGGGGTCATTATAAGTTAGATATTATTAAAAAAATGATAGTATTCTCAACAAAAAAACATGAGATTTACACCTTTAAAGGATTAGTTCACTTCAGAATGAAAATGTCCTGATAATTTACTCACCCCCATGTCATCCAAGATGTTTATGTCTTTCTTTCTTCAGTGGAAAAGAAATGAAGGTTTTTGAGGAAAACATTCCAGGATTTTTCTCCATATAGTGGACTTCACTGGGGTTCAACAGGTTGAAGGTCCAAATGTCAGTTTCAGTGCAGCTTCAAAGAGCTCTACACAATCCCAGACGAGGAATAAGGGTCTTATCTAGAGAAACCATCAGACATTTTCTAAAAAAAAGTGCACAAATGCTCATCTTGCGATGCGATGCTCCACGCATTACGTAATCACGTTGGAAAGGTCATGCGTGACGTAGGTGGAAGTACCGCGGTAGGGCGAAAAACTCTCCTCCAACTTCAAAATCGTCCGACATCGTTGTTTTACCTTTTTTTGTAAAGGCCGTTTGACTTAGTCTTTGTACGTTCGCTTTGTAAACACTGGATCGGTACTTCTGCCTACATCACGCGTGACCTTTCCAACGTGATTACGTAATGCGTGGAGCATCACAGAGCAGTGCAAGACGAGCATTTGTGGTTAAAAAGTACAGAATTTTTATTTTTTTTATAAAATGGCCGATGGTTTCTCTAGATAAGACCCTTATTCCTCGTCTGGGATCGTGTAGAGCTCTTTGAAGCTGCACTGAAACTGACATTTGGACCTTCAACCCGTTGAACCCCAGTGAAGTCCACTATATGGAGAAAAATCCTGGAATGTTTTCCTTAAAAACCTTCATTTCTTTTCCACTGAAGAAAGAAAGACATGAACATCTTGGATGACATGGAGGTGAGTAAATTATCAGGAAATTTTAATTCTGAACTAAACTAATCCTTTAATGCTTTTAAAAAAAAACATGGGAAAACATGAAAACGTGATTTTAGTATCACTGATATAAAAAGAAAATCTAATTCAAAATATTAACAAAAACTATAATAGTATATTTTCAGTTTAACTCATTTTATAGTTTTTGTCATTTTATTTAGTTTTAGAAATTTAACAAACTAAATGAAAATAAGTAAATCTTGTCATGAAACTCGCTGAAATAAAATAAAACTCACTGAAAAGTATTTGTATATTTTATTTTATTTCAGTTAATGCTTATTTTATTTCAAGTGATGAAAAAGGTTTTTTTTATGATTTTACTTTTAGTTAACGATAACCCAAACTGTAAAAACTTTCTGCATTTTTACTATAAAAAAAACAACCTTTATTTACATAACATTTTCACAAACAACATCATCCCCAAAAAGAGGTTTTGTCAGGTTTATCTCAATTCTGAGTACAAAAATGCCCCCAATGTCACCATGAAATCAATATTGCAGTGTTTATTGTAAATGATTTATCAGTGCACATCATTACTGTTTTAAATTCATGTTCTTCATAATCTTGAATCAGAATATCTTCTCCTCCCTCTTGCAGCATCTCTTCTCTTCTCTGATGATGAGGGCGGGGCAACCTGTCACTCACATGAGATCCACCAATAGCAAACCACAACCATCCAATCAGTTCCCCACAGACAAAATCAAGCCCCGCCCTACATTTGTTCTTGTCTGAGAAGCGTTTCACTCACAATAGGGGAGAAAAGACTAGAGCAACTTCCCTTTCATGCCAACTTTAAGTGGACTCACCGATCTGCATGAGCGTCCCCCGGCAGCTCTTAGCGGGTCCCACCCCGTTTTTGGCCTCACAGTGATACTGACCCGTATCGGCCCTGCTCACCGTCTGGAAGGTCTGATCCGTACAGAAGAGGAATAATAGTCAAACACACCTTTATCTTCTTCAGTCGGATTGGGAATCAAGAACCGGTTCACTTTGAATCAATCTAATGATTCACTCACTCAATGAATCACTCTTGATTTAGTCACTGAACCGTCTGGTTGTTCATATGACACATTCAACACTGAGTTTTCTATGTGAATATATAGTAAAGTGTAATTTATTCCTGTGATCAAAGCTGAATTTTCAGCATCATTACTCCTGTCTTCAGTGTCACATGATCCTTCAGAAATCATTCTAATGTTCATATTTTTGTGGAAACCCTGATACATTTTATTTTTCATGATTCTTTGATGAATAGAAAGTTCAAAAGAACAGCATTTATTTGAAACAGAATCTTTTGTGACATTATAAATGTCACTTTTGATCACTTTTGCTTCCTGAAAAGCACTCAAAGAATCACGGCTGAGCTGAAATCAAGCACAGAATGGTCAGGTTGCTCGTGTTGCTCAGCGTTCAGAGGCGTGTGAATGTGTGACAGACAGTCAGTGTTGTTCAGAGACGCTCGTGTCGGTCCGTCAGCATCAGTTTGTCTGTGTGACACTCAGAGATTCAGAACAGATCTGAACATGAGGACAACAGACTCGCTTTCATTCACACGCACACAATTAAAACAGCTGCAATGACTGGATTTATGATTAATCACTCGTTTGTGATTCTTCTCTCATTTGCTCATATTTGCCTTTAAACACATATTCTTCCATTCAAATGTAGTACAGTCAGTGTTTATGAATTCAGCAGGAGTAATGATGCTGAAAATTCAGCTTTGATCGCTGGATATAAATTACATTTTACCATATATTCACATAGAAAAGCTGTTTTAAATAGTAATAATATTTAACTATTTTTGCTGTATTTTTGATCAAACAAATGGAGGAGACTTTTAAAAATCTAGTTATGGGACATGAGTGTGTATTTAAAATGATTCTGATTTAACAGCATTAAACGTATGTAATGTGTGTTGATACTGACCAGTACGCCGGTGAACTCGTCGACCGTGTATGTGGCGTTGGGCTGACGGATGGGCAGCGCGCGGTTGTCTTTGAACCAGGTGTAGACGGCGGGCGGGATGCTGTGCTGGTCTCTACAGCGCAGCTCCACCTGAGAGCCCGTCAGAGCGGAGCTGGGAACGTCACATGACGGGGTTTGTGGAGGAACTGCAGCAGAAACCACAATAAACACACGAGCAGGACACAGAGAGCATCCGAGAGCATCAGAGACGAGTGTTACCCAGCACTTTGAGCGTGACGTTGGTCTCTCCCAGCTTGACGGAGTCGGCCGGAGCGCTGACCTCACAGCGGTACTCGCCCGCGTCCGCCTGAGTCACTCTGCGCAGATGCACCGTCGCCCCTTCGATAGCCGCGCGGCCCTTAAATGGTCCTGCACAACACACAAGACATTACACATCCCTAAATGATGATGATAATAATAATAGTAATAAGGATAATAATAAAAACAGTAATAAAATAATAATATTAATAATAACAACAACAATAATGATGATAATAAAAATAATACAATTTTAATAATAGCAATAATAATAAAAACAGTAATAAAATAATAATAATATAATAACAACAATAATAATTAAAATAAAAATACTAAAAATGTAATAATAGTATTAATAAAAATAATAAACAATAATAATAATAGTAATATTAAAATAGAATAACGCAAATAAAAACTAATAATATAACAACAATAATGATAATAAAAATAAAATAATACAAATAAAAACAATAATAAAATATGATAACATAATAATAATAATAATATAATAATATATAATATAATAATAGCAATAATAATGATAAAAATAATGATAATAATAATAAAAACAGTAATAAAATAATAATAATAGTAATAAGAATGATAATAAAAATAAAAATAATACAAATAAAATCAAGAATAACACAAAAATACATTAAAATAAGAAAATACAAAATAAAAACATGCTGGTTTAAATTCTATTTTACAGACCGTTCCCAGTTCATTGCCTTGGGTGTTTACAGGTCTGAGATCAGTTCAGGTGTTCCTCAGGGCTCAGTATTAGGCCCTCTTACTTTTTAAGTGAATCTTGCAAGTGAAGTGCATCTGTTGCGATTGCTCGGCCTTCATTATCACTTTTATGCCGACAATATTCATGTGGCTATGCAGTTGCTAGGGTGTTAAGAATGTTTTTAGTGTGTTGCTATGTGGTTTCTAGGAGGTGTCTGCTAAGGCATATCTATATGATTGCTAAGGTGTTCTGTGTGGTTGCTGAGTTGTTATGAGTGATTTTAGCCTGTTGCTGTGTGGTTGCTAAGACTTGTTTACTAGGACATTGATAAATGGTTGTGATGGTGTTCTGAGTGGTTGCTAGGGTGTTTTTAGTGTGTTGCTATGTAGGTTCCAGGAGGTGTCTGCTAGGGAATATGTGGTATGTGGTTGCAGAGGTGTTATGAGTGATTTTTAGCCTGTTGCTATGGGGTTGCTAAGATGTTTGCTAGGGCATTGATATATGACTGATATAAGTGGTTGCTAAGGTGTTATGAGCAGTTGTTAGAGTGTTGCTTTCCAGTTCCTGAGGTGGTATAAGTGGGGTTAGATATTTTGCTATGCGTTTGCTAGGTTTTTTTTCTATATGGTTGCTAGGGTGTCGATATGCACACCTCTCCTTAAGACATTTGAGGAATCATTCATTCGTCAGTTACCTAAGAAGCTGCCTTCATAATAAACGAAGGACACGTCTTTGTCTTTCTTCTTCCACTCGATGCGAGGACTGGTTTCTTTCTCAGTCTTGAACTCACAGGAGAGCTCGGCGTCTGTGGAGGGCAGCACACATCATGGAGTTAGTGCACATCGTCTCGCTGACGGCTGCATAAAGACGTTACGCAAACTCACCCGAGAACTCATGCACTTCCACTCTGGGACTGCGGCTGGTGACGGTGACGGGGACGACAGGGACGCCTGAAACAGAGACAACAAAAACACCACAATCTCAGTCTCCAAAATACTTTCCCCAAAAAAACAGCTGTGTGTGATTTTCAGATGAAAAGCTAGTTTGCGGTGTGTCAGTTGTTATAAGTCCATCATTGGTAGTTTGACTTCCTGAACGTTATGAATGTTTTTAGTGTGTTGCTATGTGGTTTCTGCTAAGGCATATCGACCTGTATGGTCGTTAAGGTGTTTTGAGTGGTTGCTAGGGTGTTATGAATGTTTATTAGTGTGTTGCTATGTGGTGTTTGCTAAGGCATATCTATACGGTTGCAAAAGTGCTCTGTGTGGTTGCTAAGGCGTTGCTATGTGGTTCCTGGTATGGGTGGGTTTTGATATGTTGCTATGCGGTTGCAAGGGTGTTGTAGGTGTTTGCTAGGGCACTGACATATTGCTGCTATAGTGTTCTGAGTAATTGATAGGGTGTTGCTATGCGGTTGCTAGGGCGTTATGAGTGTGTTTTGTGCACTGTTATGCAGTTTCTAGGGTGTTGCTATGTGGTTCCTGAGGTGGTATGGGTGGGTTTTGATATGTTGCTATGCGGTTGCAAGGGTGTTGTAGGTGTTTGCAAGGGCATTAAGATATGGTTGCTATAGTGTTCTGAGTAGTTTCTAGGGTGTAGCTATGCGGTTGCTAGGGCGTTACAAGTGTGTTTTGTGCTAGGAAATTCTAGGTGGATTCTGATATGTTGCTAGGGTGTTCTAGGTGCATATGTATACAGTTACCATGGTGTTCTGTGTGGTTTCTGAGGTGTTGCTATGAGGTTGCTAGGGTGTTCAAGGTGTTTGCTAGGGCACTGACATATTGCTGCTATAGTGTTCTGAGTAATTGATAGGGTGTTGGTATGCAGTTGCTAGGGCGTTATGAGTGTGTTTTGTGCACTGTTATGCAGTTTCTAGGGTGTTGCTATGTGGTTCCTGAGGTGGTATGGGTGGGTTTTAATATGTTGCTATGCGGTTACATAGGACATATGGTTGCTATAGTGTTCCAAGTAGTTGCTTGGGTGTTGCTATGCGGTTGCTAGGGCGTTATGAGTGTGTTTTGTGCACTGTTATGCAGTTTCTAGGGTGTTGCTATGTGGTTCCTGAGGTGGTATGGGTGGGTTTTAATATGTTGCTATGCGGTTACATAGGACATATGGTTGCTATAGTGTTCCAAGTAGTTGCTTGGGTGTTGCTATGCGGTTGCTAGGGCGTTATGAGTGCGTTTTGTGCACTGTTATGCAGTTTCTAGGGTGTTGCTATGTGGTTCCTGAGGTGGTATAGGTGGGTTTTGATATGTTGCTATGGGGTTGCAAGGGTGTTGTAGGTGTTTGCAAGGGCATTAAGATATGGTTGCTATAGTGTTCTGAATAGTTTCTAGGGTGTAGCTATGCGGTTGCTAGGGCGTTACAAGTGTGTTTTGTGCTAGGAAATTCTAGGTAGATTCTGATATGTTGCTAGGGTGTTCTAGGTGCATATGTATACAGTTACCATGGTGTTCTGTGTGGTTTCTGAGGTGTTGCTATGAGGTTGCTAGGGTGTTCTGGGGCATTTATTTACGGTTCTAAGTAGTGTTCTGAGTAGCTGTTAGGGTGTTGCTATGCGTTATGAGTGTGTTTTGATATGTTGCTATGTGTTTGCTAGGGTATTCTAAGAGTTTCCTAGGGCATATATATACAGCTGCTCTGGGGTTTTGTGTGGTTGCTGAAGTTTAAGGGTGTTGTTAAGAGGTTGCTAGGTGTTTGCTAGAGCATTAATTTACGGTTGCTATAGTGTTCTGAGTAGTTGCTAGGGTGTCGCTGTGTGGTTGCTAGGGCATTATGAGCGTTTTGATATGTTGCTATGTGGTTGCTAGGGTGTTCTAGGTGTTTGCTAGGGATTTGACATGGTTGCTATAGTGTTTGTATTTGCTAGGTTGTTGCTATGCAGTTGCTAGAATGTTATGAGTAGGTTTTGATATGCTGTTCTGCAGTTTCTAGGCTGTTCAAGGTGTTTGCTAGATTATTGTTCCGAGTTGTTGCTAGGATGTTGAGTGTTTTTGTGTATTGTTATACAGTTGCTAGGGTGTTCTGAGCAGTTGCTATGGTGTTGCCATGTGGTTCCTGAGGTGGGTTTTGTTGCTGCTATGCCGCATAGTAACTGAAGAGTGAATTACTGTAGTGAATCTTTTTTACCTTTATTTCTATAGCGCTGTATACAATACAGATTGTTTCAAAGCAGCTAATAGCGCACAGCGCTCTATGAAAAGTGTTTGCGGACTCCCAGCGGGATGAACAGGCACAATATGGATTTCTAAACATAGCTGGTCTCATTCTTCACTGACTTCTGTACTGAATAGACTCAAAGGTCGTGCTTCTGTTCTCCTGTCTGTTTGTGGCTAAAGTTGGATTTTGATTTACTTACAGGAAAAGGAAGCAGGTGTTTCCCTTCCTGAATAACATGATGGCCATTGTTGGTCTTCCTGTTTCTGTTCACGTGTCATTAGCGTAACGCTGGCCGTTATCAAACCATGACCCACAAGAGATCAGGTTCATGACATCACTGACGAGACTAAAGCTTTCCAGAGCAGATCACACAATCACATTCACTTTGTGCTGCGATACTTTTACAAGATCCACATTGCATTCATATAAATCAGAGGAAAAAGAGAGACAAAAACATTGTGACTGCAATTACGCTATGTCTGTTATATTTAATTTCTCAAATTTCGCTCTTAATAGTCTATTTATTAATGCTTTCTATCTCTTTAACCAGAACTATTGTTACAATCACAACCAAAAACAACAACAGCATTCAATCTTCATCCCTCAGCTAAAATGAAATTATACTAAAACCACCAGTAGGTGGCGGCAAATCATTATCTTAACGAGTGAGTCATTGAATCATTCAGTTCAAAAACGCGGATTCATTCAGTGACGAAACTGAAACTGTGTTGCACAGAGACGTGCAATGGGTCTAATGTTTGGAACCATTTTCGTTGGCAAATAGAGGGAAAAAAACGACAAAATAGGCTCTTTGGTGACTCAATAAACTTATTGTTTATTGAGTTGTTATATAAAATGAACAAACGTGCTGATATTCAGGAAAACAGCACTTTTGCTTGTGTGTTATTGCTTATAAATATTAAAAACAAGAACTTATACGGAGACTTTTTTTGGACCATATCTTGATAATTTTGGTGGCGTTTTTGCCCCAAATCCCCGTTAATTTCCCTGTTAATTAATTAAGAAAGAAAGACGGAGCAACAGTTTATTTTGTCTCTCTTGATTGTGCAAGAACTTTCAGTAAACAGCTGAAACCTGAATCTTTTCCCGAAAGAACCACGAAATATTATTGCTGCTACATTGTTAAATCAAAATGAAATGAATCGTTTTAGTAAAGTGAGTTTTTTCCAGTGCAGATAAATGACTGTGTCCTTGTGTAATTTCTTGTAAACGTGCAGCTGATAATGACCTGCAGAAACTGAGCATCCAAAACACTTGGAGTTGTTTTTTCCTGACAGACAAAATCATTAAAAACAGGACTGTGGCTGATTAGAGCGCTTGATTTGTCACCGTCGTTTCATCATTTAAAGGAAGAGAGCGTGACGTCATCACGACATTTCAACACTTCAGTTTTAGTCATTTTAGTACTTCAAATTCAAATTTATTTTAGTTAGTCACCAACTTCTCATTTCTCATTTTCAAGTTTTTCCTCTAATACTTCATTTGAGCTTCATTTCGACGAATGAAATTGATTTTTAACAGTTTTAGTTTGCAATAACAACAGTGATTTTTCTGGAAGGCTTCTGTCAGCAGACGGCGAACATATGTGTCGTAACGCTCATGTCTTCATTAGATCACGTTGAAGGTATGCTGACTTTCTTCCATATCTGTGTTATTCCAGATCTGGAGCATGAAACGGGAACATCTTATCAAAGCTCATGAGCAGCTGTCAATCATCATCTGCTCACATTAGAGTTCACTTCATTTACATTTATAAAACGGTCATCAGATTCACACAGAAACTCAAAGATCTTCTCTACAACCCGACAAAATAAAAGTTCGGCTTCACTTAACTTGAAATTTGAACAGAAACGCATTAATATTGTACAGTAGAATGTACTTCTCAAAATAGTAATAATAATAGTGGTCAAATCAATTAATCGCGATTATTTCCATCTAACATAAAAGTTTGTAAATATATGTGTGTGTGTGATGTTCACTCGTTGTTCCAAAGCCGTATGACTTACTTTCTTCAGTGAAGCACAAAAGCAGATGTTTAGCAGATCGTTCATGCTGCTCCTTGCCAAACATCCTGCTGAACGTCTCCTTTTGTGCTCCACTGAAGAAAGAAAGTCATACGGGTTTGAACATGACGAGGGCAAGTGAATGATGCCAGAATCTTTATTTCTGGTCAAATATTGCTTTAATACTGTCCTGCGGTGAGGAGAGACTTCTAGCTCCATATTATCGCCGCCTCCGTGCCGAGCTCGACCTTGTACCTGCCGTCTTATCATCTGACGGCTGCTGAGACGCAGGGAGGCAATGAGTGTGTGACGTGAATCAGCGGACATGGAAACACTGTGTCCAGTCTGATAGACACTCACAGGAGCTGCTGCGGTCAGATAAGATGAACGGACAGCAAATGTCCCTGTGAGAACCTCATACACACACACACATACACACATTTGTCACTGCTGTCCTGAGTCAGCACATAAACACACTCGCTCAATGATTTTACTGCGTCTGACAGCTCTTAAACACCAACAGCTCAACAACAAATCAATCTTATGTGGAGATTTAAACACGTATGATCACACATCCAGCCATGTTCAGGTCATATTTCACCCACAAAACTACAACAATAACAACAAAAAATTGGGTTGCACTGTATTTTACAGTACATGCACTTGAATTTATTACAGTGTACTTATCTAAGAAAGCACTGGGTTATATAAGGTAACTACAGGGGTTAAAGGATTAGTTCACTTCAGAATTAAAATTTCCTGATAATTTACTTATATGTCTTTCTTTCTTCAGTGGAAAAGAATTGAAGGTTTTTGAGGAAAACATTCCAGGATTTTTCTCCATATAGTGGACTTCACTGGGGTCCAAATGTCAGTTTCAGTGCAGCTTCAAAGAGCTCTACACGATCCCAGACGAGGAATAAGAGTCTTATCTAGAGAAATGATGGGTCATTTTCTAAAGAAAATAAAATTTATATACTTTTTAACCACAAATGCTCATCTTGCACTGCTCTGAGATGCTCCACGCATTACGTAATCACATTGGAAAGGTCATGCTTTCCAAGGAAAGATGTCTTGGATGACAATAGGGTGAGTAAATTATCAGGAAATTTTCATTCTGAAGTGAACTAATCCTTTAAGGTTAGTTTAGAGTTAGTACCCAGTTATTTCCTAGTTTTGCCAATTACTATATTAAGTACATAGTATATACACAGGGAACAGGACTGTAAAATAAAGTGCAAAAAGACAACAGAACATTATTAATTATAATGACAACTTAATACATTTAACCCCAAATTCTCATTATTAATATAATATTAATAATAATTACATGATACATTATATAATAATAATATTTATTATACTTAACATGATTTTTCTCATTAGATGTTTATTATTGTAATGCAGTAATTTATACTGTATTATAGTAAGACTTTTTTCATTTAAATTTGCATAATTTAAATACAATAAAACAAAATCTTAAATGAATGAATACTTAATGTAATATTTGACTACTAAATATTTAGGCTAATCTCATTATATATATATATATAAAATGATGTTATGTTTGTAAATCAATATAAAATGCCTCCATTTCATTTTAGGGGGAATATGAGGCAAGCATGTTCATAACAGGTTTAATAACATACAACTACAAAAACTACAACTACTCAAGAGTGAATGTTTGTGTGTATAAATACAGAATAAATAGGAAAATGATCCCTGTGGTGACTGATTATTGTGTTGATCGCTTAAGCGAGAAACTCTGAAGGAACAAAGAGCCTCTGTCTGTGTGTGTGTGTGTGTGTGTGTGTGTGTGTGTGTGTAACTCTGCCTGGAACAGCTGGTACAGACACAACACACACACACACACACACACACACACACAGTTAAAGCTCTTTCTCGGAGTGATGGCATCACTTGTGCTCTCTGAGATCTCATGAGACGCAGCATGTTGAGCAGAATCACAGTAAAGCACACCATCAAACTCAGGCCAGAATCAACAGATGCAGAGACACATCTGAACCCTCACAAACACGCTGAGCATCACACGGGACCGCAAACAACCGTGACTGACCACACAAACCGCCGTCAGATGCGAGATCTTCACATTCCACAGAGACAGACAGTGTTCGCATGAGGACAAAACACTGGAGTAAAATGTTGTATTTTATTGTAAGGGTCAAATTCTCCACCCTGGACTCGACTTTCCGTCCATTCTCAGGTTTTCAATGACTTTTGGAATGTCAAATCTATAAAACATCTCATGGCAAAATGACAGAAGGACAAATACTGGAACTTGGTAATAAACAAGTTCCTCCAGCAGACTTAGTTATATTGATCATGTAACTAGTAATAGTTATGAAAATAATCTCAGCTCATTGTCCTCTGTTTACTTCAAATTATGAGATATGAATATTTAAAAAGCTGCTAAATCACAACATCTCAATAATGTTTTAATTAATCAAGTTTAATACCATTCATGATTCAAATCTAAACTCACTTTTTAATTTACTAAACAATAATCGTTCATAAGATTATTACTCCGACCTTTACAAACAAATCACTGTGTATATTTACTATAATATCATAGTACTGAATGAATACCATATTCAACTATATTTACATAGACTAATGCTTCTGTTTTAGTCCAAAACTTTTATCAGCAGGTGGAATCAACAGGTGTCTAGATGATATACACTATTTAATTTATATTAACAAAGCAACCTATATGACGTGTAACACACACACACACACACACTGAGAGCAGTCTAATCTTATTCTCTAAAGGGGATCATGAGACTTTAAGAAGATCACATGGAACAAAGCACTTACTCTGAATTAAAATCAGCAAAGCCACGGAGGCAAACATTTTATCCACAAAGCCGATGAACTTTAGGGAAGAATCCGAGAACGACGCTGAAATAATCGCTTATATATCCAGTGTGTTGTTGAGCGACGCGCGCGTGTCCGAGCTGTGTTTGATTCGCTGAGCGCGCGCTAATGGTCAAACTCACTGACTGACGGACTGACTGAAGGCGAGCTCTGTGTGTGTGTGTGTGTGTGTAGTAGAGGGCGGGACACTAATTACACACACTCATCACCATTTAACATACACAAAATCGCATATTGGGATTATAATAATGAGTGTTATAAAGTCTGTAGAGTAGCTCGAGACAATTTACACATTTCAGTCAACTTTTCAAACAAAAACAGTCATTATCAAACTAGTTCCGGCCCTGAAATCTGATTGGATGAGCTCATTTTTCTAGAGCCTAACCCTGCATCCCAATGTGCATACTATCCACCCTATCCGCCCTAAATAGTATTGAATATTACTAATGTCACATATTTAGGATGGATAGAATGCACATTGTTTTTTCAGTGCACACACCACTTGCACAAAAAATATTAACTATAAACAGTGTGCAGTTCTGTTTTTTAATATAACATGTAAATACAGAAAATACAACTGTGACTGAACACTGTTTTAATGTGACCATATAAGTGCTGGTTTGGCTTCTACAGAACTGGTTCAAAGTCAGAGTTGGAAACGTCTTGGAAAAAAATGTCTTTTTCCACAAATTTTATATGTATGCAAATTGTATAATATCAAAAGTACACATTTCTAGTAACTGTACAGTTAATTCTCATATTGTATTTTCAGAAAGTTTTGGAATATTTTTCCTCTCCCCAGATTTGTCACTACCGAAACACAATAATAAATAATTTAATAAGAAGGGTTTCGTTGACCTATTAAGATTTTGTTTACATCTACCTTGTAAATATATTTTTTTGCTATTTTTAAAAAAAGTTTTCACAGGTAAATCAATAACCATTACAATTTTATCAATATTTCAAGTGTAATTTATGAAATTTGTTGTATTTATTTGTATTTAAAGTTTATCATACTGATTTCAAAGTTAAGGATTCATTAGTTCGAATATACATTGAACCAAACACTATAATAACATCTTAGTTGATCATTCAATATACTTTATTTTTGACAAAACAGCCCATGTTTCGGTAGTGACAGTAATGTGGTAGTGACCACATCACATTACACAATTTTAACTCGCATATTAAAACATATTAAAATACTTATGATTTGCATAACTGTACTAAAATTTAGTTTATTTCCCCCAAATAAATGATTATGTGTTCCCTTTTGTCACTACCTAAACAATGATGACATGTTTCGGTCATGACAATTTTATATAGTTTTGAGCCGCTCAAAGATGCTAATCATCACATGGTTAGCTAGCACAGTTCTGAACAGTTGTACACACATAAAAACTAAATTTTATTGAATAACACCCAAAAACGTTTGCTTAATTGCAGAAAAAAGGTGTTTGGTAGTGACGTTCCTTAAAGTGACACACAGATTTTCAGACTTTTGAACACATTTAACTCAAAATGATGGACCTATCTACTCTGAAAGAGAGGCTATGAGAGGGAGGGACACAGGGATATTTCCTGATCAGAAATGTAGAAGTGTGTTAAAATCAGTCTCAGCCAATGGAGTAAAACATACACTGTTTCGGTAGTGACATGAAAATGCAGGACACATTTTTTTTTACATAAAGTTTCATGATTTAAAAATAAAATACAAAATAAATATATATTTTTTTACTTCTTAAAAAAAATCAAAAATATATTTTTAAAAACAACAATGGAAAAAATTGCAAAAATTATTTCAATATCATTTTCACAAGTTGAAATTTAGGGGTTAGGGTTCAGGACAGACACCTCCCAACTGAAAGTACCCAATAAATGATGATTTTATATATATTAATCTTACTGATATTTTAAATATTGTGGGATTCAATAGATAATAGAAGGAACTTAGTAAACATCTCAAATTTAAATACATAAATGCTTTTTAAATGTGTTTTTTGTTGTGGGACAGCAGTTTGCACCAGTTCTGCAGAATGGCCCATATACGAGTGAACTATATAAATTTGAAGTTGATGATGCATAAAATAAATGACTACATTTTCAGTTGACATTTGGATAGTTTGGGATGAACGGTCAAAAGTTAGATTTGTCAAACAAAGACTGTTTATAAGGAGGTTTGCACAATGGTGATAATGATCAACTCTAATTAGGCATGAAATTAGATGATTACTGCAGTCAGTCATGGAAACACAAGCACAAACAACAGAACTCAGGACTTTATGGCCACATCCTGACATGAATCATGAATATTAAAAGGATCAAGAGACAAAACTGCACAAGGCCTTATATAAATATCTTTTATTTTGGTTAATTCCTATTAAAAAATGCAAAAACACACTCCTATAGGAGAAAGCTGTTTGTCTTCCAGTGTGTTTTCTTTGGGAAGCGCAGCTGACGAGTGTAACGTTTGGATTTCACACCATTCTTATTGCCGCATATTTGTCGAAGTTGAGACGCTCACAGATGCATCTATCCAAACATCTCCATTGGTCTGAATTCAAGAAAAGTGTGTGTTTGTGAGGGGATCTGGGTGTGTCACACACACAACAGCTGGTCAGCACACTTTCACCCCAGGGCCGTAGAGTATCACGTATCCTCCATCACAGACGAGAGCCACAAATCAACACAAGTGATGCATTCAACATCTGATCTCGCTATGAAAAGTTTTGCCTTGAAATGAGTTGAGGCGAGACATTACAGATATCACCAGATTTCCCCAGTTGATTAATCAGAAAGTGTTTTTGTTAGAGATGCACCGATATATCGGAAAATTATAGGTAGTTTAAAAACAGCCGATAGTCAGGGCCGATATATCCTGTCAATCAAAAGAAAATGCACTGAATTTGGGCTTTGTGTAAAGAAAATGCTAAGAAACCAGTTTGATATTCAATATTAATAGTAATTATGTGAATTAATAACATTCAGAAAGTTAAGAAATATTAATTTAATCTTCAGAATTTAGTTAATGTGTGTTAATATTAATTAACGTGTTTGTTTATAACGGTTACTCTGAAAGTTGATGAAATGGAAAGAATACATTTTTTATTTGCATTTCTTTCAAAACATCATAATAAAAAATATTATTAATTTAAAAGAAAGTATAAGAGTATCGGTGCAGCTCTAGTTTTTGTATTACAATTTTTCTCAAATGTTGTTTAAAAATGCAAACAAGGCATTATCTAATTAAATATGCATTAAATTGAATGCATTTCCACCACATAAATCTGAACACTGGATGAAGCCAAATTCATAATTCTTGTTTGAATTTGTTGACATATTAAAGGTTTTTACAGAGGGGATTTTTGGATTTCTCTTTTAAGCACTCAATAAATCAGAAAAATACATTAAAAATTATGACAAAAAGTCAAAACTGACTTAAAAACTCTATCTCTTAGTATCCATAAATCAGAAAATACTGTCAACAGAAAATGTATTTATCATCACGTTTTTAGGAATAAAATGTTGTATTAATCAGGTGAATGATGTATGAACAACCCTTCAGAATATACAGATGTGAATAAAACTCTGAAGTTTTCTGATTTCTGACTCAAACTCACAATAAAAGTGCAATAAAATAAACTCTTGAATGTGTGTTTTGGATGTTTTCTTTCCACTAGTCTGAAAGAAGACTGTTATGGATGCTCAAAACTGAGCAGTGCTTGAAAAACACTGGTTTTGCCTGTAGTGTCTTGCCTTAAATTGTGATGGATTAAACTACCAGTCAGCTCCTCCGGCATTTAAACACACACACACACACACAGCACCTGTCTGCATGCGACAGACGCAGCAGCTGCAACAATCCTGACAGTCACACTCACTTTGACAACACTGCCTTTGTCTTCGCCCTGACAAAGTGCTGACCGCTTATTTTACACACACCCACACACACACACACACACACACGTCAAACTTTCTCACACACATCAGCTCTAAACACACAAACACACACAGCAGATGCAGAGATGGATGAAGTGCTCTGGCTGTTGCACAAATGTGATTCAACTTATTGCCAAACTACCCATTCCATGCGAGAACATGAACGCAAACACTTCTAGCTATGCAAACTCAACCTCGCGTGTTCCAGCATGTTAGATTGCATAATGCGACACAAGTGCAGCAGATCTACTAGCAACCAACTTTGTGAAGGAATCGCTGGAATTACTCTTGATGTTCTTGTCATGCGAGACGCTCATATCAGCACAAAGAACAAGGTGTATTTTCTACATGTTGAGCACATGTTTATTGAACAACATAATACAAACACTGAACGCTGGGAGAGGAGGTGTGGACTACTGCGGAGGGGGTGGGGCAGTGGGCGGGGCTTCGGCTATGAGAGGAGGAGTCACTGTGGAGGATGAGGGAATCTCCACCTGCAAGAGAATTTTATCAAATAAGTAAAAAATAAGAGGCGACATGATTGAATATTAACTGTGCTGTTGTATAGAAAGACTCATCGATAGAACATACAGAAAACACATGGCTGAATGTTAAAGAACATTTACAGACAGATTTCTTACTAGTCTTTCTGCTCTTTTCCGCAGCTTCCTCCACACTGTGTGATTAGCCTAAAAAGACATGTAAAACAACGTAGATATGTGCACACGCAAATAAACTCTAATGTGCACAATATACTAGACTCAGAAAATCACAAACATAAAGATTGAGCTGCTTTTCACAGTTCTACATTTACATTAATTATATGGGTATAATTCATAGTGATAAGGTGAGTGTGTGTGTGTGTGTGTGTGAGTGAGTGAATGTGTGAGTGACACTGAATGAGTGAGTGAATGAATGAGTGAGTGTGTGTGTGTGTGTGTGTGTGAGAGTGAGTCTGAATGAGTGAGTGAGTGAGTGAATGAGTGATGAATGAGAGTGAATATGTGAGTGTGAATGAGTGAGTGAATGTGAGAGTGTGAATGAGTGTGTGAATGAATGTGAGTGAGTGAATGTGAGTGAGTGTGTGAATGAGTGTGTGAGTGTGTGAATGAGTGAGTGAATGTAAGTGTGTGTGTGTGTATGAGTGAGTGTGTGAATGAGTGAGTGAATGTAAGTGTGTGAGAATGAGAGTGAATGAGTGTGTGTAAATGAGCGAGTAAGTGTGTGTGTGTGTGTGTGTGAATGAGTGAGTGTGTGTGTGAATGAGTGAGTGTGTGAATGAGTGAGTGAATGTAACTGTGAGAATGAGTGAGTGAATGAGTGTAAATGAGTGAGTGAGTGAATGAATGAGTGAGTGAATGTAAGTGTGTGTGTGTGAATGAGTTAGTGAATGTAAGTGTGTGTGTGTGTGAGTGAATGTAAGTGTGTGTGAGTGAGTGAATGTAAGTGTGTGTGTGTGTGTGTGTGTGAATGAGTGAGTGAATGAGTTAGTGAATGTGTGTGTGTGTGTGTGTGTGTGTGAGTGAATGTAAGTGTGTGTGAATGAGTGAGTGAATGTAAGTGTGTGAATGAGTGAGTGAATGAGTTAGTGAATGTGTGTGTGTGAATGAGTTAGTGAATGTAAGTGTGTGTATGTGTGAGTGAATGTAAGTGTGTGTGTGAATGAGTTAGTGAATGTAAGTGTGTGTGAGTGAATGTAAGTGTGTGTGTGAATGAGTTAGTGAATGTGTGTGTGTGAATGAGTGAGTGAATGACTGAGTGAATGTAAGTGTGTGAATGAGTGAGTGAATGTGTGTGTGTGAATGAGTGAGTGAATGAGTTAGTGAATGTGTGTGTGTGTGTGTGTGTGTGAATGAGTGAGTGAATGTAAGTGTGTGTGAATGAGTGAGTGAATGAATGAGTGAATGTAAGTTTGTGTGTGTGTGTGTGTGTGTGAATGAGTGAGTGAATGTAAGTGTGTGTGAATGAGTTAGTGAATGTAAGTGTGTGTGTGAGTTAGTGAATGTAAGTGTGTGTGTGAGTGAGTGAATGTAAGTGTGTGTGTGTGTGTGTGTGTGTGTGTGAATGAGTGAGTGAATGAGTTAGTGAATGTAAGTGTGTGTGTGTGTGTGAGTGAGTGAATGTAAGTGTGTGTGAATGAGTGAGTGAATGAGTGAGTGAATGTAAGTGTGTGTGTGTGAATGAGTGAGTGAATGCGTTAGTGAATGTGTGTGTGTGTGTGTGTGTGTGAATGACTGAGTGAATGTAAGTGTGTGTGAATGAGTGAGTGAATGAGTGAATGTAAGTGTGTGTGTGTGTGTGTATGAGTGAGTGAATGTAAGTGTGTGTGTGAATGAGTGAGTGAATGAACGAGTGAATGTAAGTTTGTGTGTGTGTGTGTGTGTGTGTGAGTGTGAGAGAGTGTGTGAATGTGAGAGTGTGTGAATGTAAGTGTGTGTGAATGAGTGAGTGTGTAAATGAGTGAGTGAGTGAATGAGTTAGTGAATGTAAGTGTGTGTGTGAACGAGTGAGTGTGAGAGAGTGTGTGAGTGAGTGAGTGAGTGAGTGAGTGAATGTGTGTGTGAGAGAGTTAGAATAATTCACAGTAATATATAATTTTTCATACACACTACAGATGTACGTACGGTCAGATTCATTGGCAGCGAGAGACCCTGAGCCCTGCGCCGGACGCCCCATGCACTCTCTCCCACCGTATGGATGCACGTGACCTCATACTGCGAGCACAGACCCGTGCGGGACACTAGAGGGCCTCCGCTCAGCGTCACATGATCGCCACACCTGGGGAACACACACACATACACAAATGTGCTCAGACACAATAAACATACCAAACTTCCAAAAGATATCCGTTACTTAATTCATTTTAAGATGAACTTTAGAATTCTAGAATAGAAATAAATTTTACTGTACCTTCTGATGTTGTGTGTGTGTGTGTGTGTGTGTTCACCTGTATAACGACACCGTCCTATTCTGACTCTGAGCTGCTCTCTCTTCGACTTCCTCCTGTTTACACCTGACAATGACAGTCACATGAAGAGTGTTTTCATCTACTTCAATATTCTATTTAAAATTCATCAGTGATGATGTATGAAATGCATGCTTTCATAATCTTTCTTTCATAATCAGTACCTGCTGTGAGAGAAGATCTCCAGCGCCACAGACGGCGAAACGTCCAGCGGTTCCCACGGCAGATCTTTATGAACGAGCTGCAGCGCGTCACGGGTGAAACTGCGCAGGCTCTCCTGAAACGGATCCTCAGAATGAACCGAACGCACTTCAGAGGAACGTCACCACAGAGCATTCATACGACCGGGAGCTTGAATTAACATCTCAAGTGTTCAGCAAGTGCAAGCTGGGAAATTAACAGGGGCTTGAAGCAAAAATGAATAAAACTGCCAATAATTTGGCATAAAATATTAGGCAGATCTTATGCATATATTATCGCTGAACACTTAATCATCCGAACACTTTCACAGAAGACAAAAATGCATGAGATTGCATTCATTTACTCACCTGTCAATCAACCACTGCACTAAAACCAGAGTTTAAAGGTAAGTAAATGTAAATGTGCACCTTGAATGCAATGCAATTCGCTTTAGATAAAAGCGTCTGCCAAATGCATGAATGTAAATGTATGAAAACAAGCATCTGATTGAAAGTTGCATTTATAAACATGCGTTGAACATCTTCACACAGTGACACACATCATCTGAAGTTCATTTCATACACTAAACACACACACACACGTTTTTACGTTAATAGCCGCTGATGTCAGATATTAAGATACCTCTGTGGGCGTCCAGGAGTCTAAACGAGAGTCCAGAACCAGATCACAACAGAATGCACCGGCGGTCACTGCAAACACAACAGGTGAAGAGTGAACACCGTCTGAATATGACACACGTGAGTTAACTAGGGGTGTAACGGTACACGTACAGAACGAAAAAACGAAAAAGAACTTTGCTGTGAGTATATCACGTTCAGTCTCTTGAATGTTACGTGTGCGCGAGTGCAAGCAGTAAGTTACTGCCTGCAGTTCACTTAACGGCCACTGGTGTCGCTAATAACACAGGTTTCTGAATTCTACATATAGTTGGTAAAATTACGGTTTCTTTTTCCTGAAAATGCTAGTTAATGTTAATGTTAATTGGACTAAAACTTACTGACTTTGCTCACACAGGGTATAAAAAGTTCCCGAAGAATTTTGTTAATTTTGGTACTTTTTGGGGGGGGGGGTTTCCACCTTGTTACACTGGTCAAAAATGACTGGCCTACAAAAAATTGCTAAAAAAATCTCTGGTTATGCTGTGTTGATGCCAAATATTGGCCTCAATCTTTTTATAAACATGTTTTCTTTCAGTCAGCACAGGCCTTGTATTTCATTTTGAAACTGACTGATCGTAGACCTCATTGATCTCAGTGTTTTTGAGGTGAATACACTTGTGTGAACTTTATTTCACTGAAAAACTGATGTGCATGAGCTCAAATCTATGGAAGTTAATTGCAAATTTTTTTGCGAGTTTTTTCCTCACAATTGCAACTTTATATCATGCAATTGTGAGGAAAAAAGTCGCAATTATCTTTTAAATTGTTTTATTCCATGGCGGAAACAAGCTTCCATACAAATCGGTGTTCAAACAGATCAATTAAAAAAAAAAAAAAACTCTGCTAATTAACAAAAAGATTGAATCCAATATTTGGTGATAATGTAGCACGATGATAGATTTCCAAGTGATTCAAACACCAAATTAGGTAAAGGATTTTCAACACAGCACAAGGGTTCACAGGATCAATCCTACCTGGTACTTCTGGAATCTTCAGCAGCTCGACGCTGAACTCGTCCTTAAACGCTCCGTCGAGCACATGACCCAGAAGAGCCGCACAGGAGCGCCAGTACGCCTGACACACACACATCAGTTCATCATGCCTCAACAATAAATGACACATTAATTATTAATTACTGATTTAGAAACATCAACACAAAGACATTCTAAAGCATTTAAAACACTCTGAACTTTTGTGAAAATGGTGACACTTTACAACAAGGTCGCATTAGAATCAGAATCAGAAAGAGCTTTATTGCCAAGTATGCTTTGTGATGGAATTTTTAATTAATCATAACTAATATTTCTTTTTCCTTGCAGGAATTACATTTATACGCTTTAGAAACCTAAATGTCCCCAACACTTTGGCCAAAGTTAGTTTCTGTCTGAATCACATCCAAATGTAAAAAAAGGGGAAATGAAACTAGAGAGCTGTCTAAATGTTTGAGTAACAAAGTGAAGTAATCCAGATTTGCTTTTACCCAGTAACAGAAGGGTTTGCTGAATTATACATATGAAGATGGAGAACCAATCACATTGTTGAAAAATGATGTAATGAATCATGTCACCTTTGCCATGCTCCTGTTCTATAAAAACTGTTGTATTCTTTTAGCTGGTGGGATTTTCACCAGAATGCAAGTTTGTGTGTTTATAAATAATGTCTGTTGTTCGTATGTTTCTTTTTACTTTTTGATATGGACCTATGGGTCTGAAATAAAGAATTAATAAATATAATAAATAAATCTGTGTTGGTGCTGCCGCTGAACCAGAGAGAGCGGTTTTGAACCACACAGTAGTTATTTCTGTGTTACAAATATTCAAATCATCACAGAAGTGAAACGTGGAAGAGTTAGTTCATGCGTTCATGACCTCAAGGCCAGATTACTGGGTGGTTGCTCTGCACGCTTAATAAACAAACTCCAGCTGGTCCAAAACTTACTAGAACCAGGAAGCATGACCATATTAGCCCGGTTCTGTCAACACTGCATTGGCTTCCTGTTAAACATTGTATAAATTTTAAAATCTTGCTAATTACTTACAAAGCACTAAATGGTTTAGCTCCACAGTACCTGAGCGAGCTCTTAACGCATTATAGTCCTTCACGTCTATTGCGATCTCAGAATTCAGGCCAGCTGATAATACCTAGAATATCAAAATCAACCGCAGGCGGTAGATCCTTCTCCTTTTTAGCACCTAAACTTTGGAACAGTCTTCCTAGCATTGTTCGGGAAGCAGACACACTCTGTCAGTTTAAATCTAGACTAGATCTCTTTAACCTGGCACATATAGATAAATGAACTAAATTAATAACTAATGATTTTACAATGGAAATAAATCAATACTGAACTTACTTAAGCTGGACAATGACACTATTTTCTTCTAGAGCTGCTGTGCAGCCAAAATTATGTTCCTGTTATCACCGTAAAGCTGCTTTGAAACAATCTGTATTGTAAAAAGTGATATATAAATAAAGGTGACTTGATTTGACTTGACAAGTACTGAGATAAAAGTCTACAGTTAGGATATAATCACTTGGCGCTTCAAATAATGGCTGTTTAAATTCAATTACATCGTTACGCCACTAGGTGGCGACAAGTGACTTAAAAAAATGTATCGTCATTGAATCATTCATTCAAAAGATTCGTTCAAAAACAATGATTCTCCAGTAATGAAACAAGTATTAATTAAGGAATCATTGAATTCATTCAAAACCATTTTTTAAAATAATTCTTTCAAATTAATTAACCCTCTGGCCCTCTTCAGTCAAAAATGACAAAAATTTTGTGTTTTGAAATTTTACTTTTTTTTTGTTTCATCGGAATGGGATGACACTTGGTGACTTTTGTTACATTGGCTATAAAAAAATAAATAAATAAAAAACAGTCACACTTAAATCCTTCGTGGTCAAAAATGACCGACAGGAAATGAACGGGAAATACGAAAAAATATGAAAACTCAGAGAATCTTTTGGTGGAAAAAAGTGCACAGCAATGAAGGGGTGACTCTAAAATGTCAAGAGTACAAAACAGACACACACACACTCACACAGACACACATATACAACACACTATTATACACACACAAATGAACCGGTGTGGCTGTAACAGTATGGTAAAATTGAGCCAAAAGACTCAAATAAGAGGTTGAAATCAGATCTGACCCAGATTTACTAAGCTGAGATAAAGCAAACCTGCTCATTTTTGTTACATTTTTATTGAATTTTGACGTTATGTGTAACAAAATGTCCACATCTGTGTTCAGCTTTGACTGTAGTAAAAATAATGCAAAAACGGACACTTCAAATTAACATTACAAAAAAAAATCTAAACCTTGACAAAGAGTAGTCTTTGAGAATGCCTAAGTATGAATCCAAATCCACAACTTAATAAAAATAAGTATTTATGTCTAAAAAAAACCACTAGAGAATTTATAAGCCACTTTATATAGAACTATACAGGCATCTAGTGGTCACACCATGGCATTACATGTGTTTTTCTTGTTTTACTCCCACCAGATGGCACTAATCCACCTTCAAAAAATTTGATTTTTTAATGCCTTGTCTCTATTTTAACATGGAATACTGCTTTAATTAAAAAAGAATTTTAAAATATATTAGAAAAAAAATTGTATATTATTTTCAATGTGGAAAAATAACTAATAAAAACTGTATAAATATTGCATAGTATAATAAAATACTCTCAAAATTTTAAATAATAATCAAAAATAATATTGAACAAAAATATATTACATTGGTTTTCCTGAAAAACAAAAGTTACATTTCAAGGCTTCAGTCATTTTTGATCGTGAAGGAGCCGAGTGTGACCCCCTAAACGAAGGGTAAACATTGTTTCCAGCAATTAATATTTTGTCAGAATTTCTAGTAAATTAAATGTTATTTTGTGTAGTTGTCTATTGAGAATCGTGGGATCTCTATTTGAAACCAAAACATCATCATTCTCATTTTATCCAGAATCGTGCAGTTCTATTTTACACATCATTATTGTTTTAAATTCACGTTCCTCGTAATCTTGAATCAGAATATCTTCTCCTCCCTCTTGCAGCATCTCTTCTCTTCTCTGATGACGAGGGCGGGGCAACCTGTCACTCACATGAGATCCACCAACAGCAAACCACAACCATCCAATCAATTCCCCACAGACAAAATCAAGCCCCGCCCTACATTTGTTCTTGTTCCAGTAGCGTTTCACTCTGATATACGGCACAATAGGGGAGAAAAGACAAACACTGACCTGATTGACTATCTGAGGGTCTTCATCTTTAAAGGTGAGGAGGGTGAGGTCACAGGAGCGGGTCAAAGGTTGGTGCATGTGCCACGGCTGCCCGTCCACCAGAGCCAGAGCAGAACTCTTCACATGCCACTCCGTCAGATCTGAAAGAGATGAGAAACATTAGAACAGGACGCTTGAAGATACGCAGAAGGTCTATTTGAGTCACACAGGAAGTGAACACTGAAAATGGACATCGTTCATATCACAAATATGATGCCAAAATGTGTATGCTGTTTCAAAAACCACTGATTATTTACTACACAGTGAAGAATGGTGATAATATCGTATGGTGATTCACTCACGGCGCGTGCAGCTGTGTGGCGTCGACACGCCTCGGTTCATGACCAGCAGGGTCCCCTGTAGGCCGGGCCCCCGTAGGGTCACCTCGATCTTCTCTGTGCGTGGAAACAGAGATCTCTGACGCGCCTGCTCTTTAGAGAACAGAGCACTGCGATGACTGCGCAGTTCTGCAGACGACAGGCGTGCAGCCGCTGCGCTCGACGCCAGACCTGCAACACAAATAAAATATATACACACTATTGTAAGTGATGTAATAAAGTATTATAATAAATTATAATTTTATATACACTAATTATATATATATATATATATATATATTATTACAGTATCATAATATTATATATTGTAATTAATACCATAGTACAGTCATAAAATTAGATATTATCACGGTACTTTATTATTAGTGCAGATCATCTACAGTAAAATCTGTAACTGGTTCGACGCAGGTTAAATGAGAAGTTGACATTTGGTAATTGTAGTTTTATTTGACAGACATCATCAGTATGTGAAGGTCAGTAGTTTGATCATTTGTGTTTCATCATGATCGACTTACGGCGCTGAAGCATCTGACAGACTGTCCGAGCAGCCATGAGCGGTCACACAGAGATTTCCTCCGCAATATACACTGATAAATACAAACTATAGAGAAAAAGTATTCAATAATCCTGCTAACTGACTGAAATCAGCGACATGCTTGTACGGTTTCCGGCTGGAGCGCTGCAGCGATAATAACATTCCGTGCGAGGTGAAGGAACAGGCGTTTAGGGTTCCGCTTTGGGTGACTGCTTTCAACAAGCTCCAAAATAGTTACAGTCATGTTTAATTATAATTTGCAATTTATTATTAAGTATTTATTATTATAACTTTTAGAAGAACAGGTCAGTTATACACTTTTGAGTGTCAAACAACTTTAAAGGGGTTTTCTAGGTTATAAGCTAGTCAAGTATTTTTATAGCACATCACATCACAGGAAACATATAGATATAGTTTTTGCCTTCTGAATAACATTAAACTGTTTACAGAACTGTAATTTTAAATCTAGACAGTTTATCCTAAAACTCCCTCAGGGTTTTTCTACAATAATTTATGAATTTGCCAAAAGCAGCTTAAGTTATTATTAAACCTCTTCAAACAAACAGACATTATCATTGTTAAAAACAAACACAATAAATCCAAGCAGCATACACTGAAAGAGAAAATAAATAAATAAGGATAATATAATTACTTACAAATAATAAATATCGAAAATATAAAGGCAAATTATAACGAATTCAATTAAACTTAAAGGTGCAGTATGTAAGATTTCTGTCCGCTAGAGGCCTATTCAAAACAAAGGCGTAGCTTGATGATGCCAAGTTTGAGCGCGAAATCTTGGGACATGTGGTCTTCACCTCAACGGACGGTGCAAAAGAATAGGGATAGGACTCGGGAAGAAATCATGTTCATGGATGTGATTATTAACGTTACTGTAGTATGAAGCAGAGCAGGACCGAGTGTTGTGGGAGCTGAACGAGGCCGCTGGAGCGATTGCGCAACACACGCCTCACGAGCAGCGGGACTTTTATTATGCCACAGTCGCCGGCGCCGCTTCCGCTTTTCCGGTCATGAGTATGAGGTAACGCAGCTCTGTTTATCATATTAGATGCATTTGAGTGTGTTGAAAATGATGTTATAACGTTACTCTGAGCGTTCGCTCGGCGGCTGCTGTGAGACACTTGTTTGAGACACACTGCAGTAAGCTAGATCGATTTTAGAATATCATATTATGCTGGTGGCTTGTGTTGATAAATGGCATGCAATTAATTTTAAAACGTATGATGGAGAAAATTCTGTATTACTGTTACTAAAAATAAAGCTGCATCTGATTATGCTATGTTAGCTACTTGACAAAATAGTGTTTTTCTCTGAGGCATGGTAAAGCATGGTACCCGCAAAAAATCAAGCAAATTAGATCTAAACAATAAGATTAAACGTGTTGAGCTATATAACAACAATTAGTTTTCTGTCTATAAATATATCAAAACAGTTGTTCCCTTGTCTATTAAAACATGTAATATATTAAAGCGTCTTTGGTGTTTCCATGGTTTCTACAAAATAAAACCGAGGGTAACGCGGGTATGACGCAATTGACAGGCGACTCCTCACACGTCCCGGAGCCTTGGTTAAAATTGCAATTTTCTCACGATTTACAAATAGTTGGAAACATTTGGGATATTGTAAGTACTCAAGTGAACAAAATATATAACACTGGCCTAGTGGTTTTTGGATATTTTACTGCAAAAATCTTACATATTGCACCTTTAAGGGCTATTTAAAGGCTGAAACATGACAAACTGGGGCCCAGGTCAGGAAGCAGACATACTGGCTAAACCGACCGTCTGCTAGCTGCCTCACGTTACAGAAGTCAGATAATTCAGATAACTCCCAACACATAGAAACTCTTACACCTAGATATTTTCAAATAGAGACTGTGTCTGTACCCCGAATTAGTAAAAACAAAAAACTTCCAAACCCATTTAATGGTAAAAATTTAATTGATGTTCAACAAATAAAAAATAGAGATAATAATGCTAAACAAATGATAAAACTCGGGTTGTTAAATATTAGATCCCTTTCTTCAAAATCACTTATTGTTAATGATATTATCAAAGATAATAATCTAGATGTGCTGTGTTTGACAGAAACTTGGCTAAAACCGGATGATTACATTACTTTAAATGAGTCTAGTCCTCAAGGTTATGATTATCGACACAATGCCCGTGAGAAAGGCAAAGGGGGTGGTGTTGCTGTAATCTATAGTAATACTTACAGTATTAGTCAGAAGTCTTTCAAATATAATTCCTTCGAAGTGATGGTACTTTACGTAACATTATGTAAGTTGACATTTGTGCTGGCTACTGTATACAGGCCACCAGGACACCATACAGACTTTATCAAAGAATTTGCTGACTTTCTATCGGAGTTAGTACTAGCTGCAGATAAAGTCCTTGTTGTTGGTGATTTTAATATCCATGTAGATAATAAAAAAGACGCATTAGGATTGGCATTTGCAGATATTCTAAACTCTATTGGTGTTAGACAACACGTGTCAGGACCCACTCATTGTCGTAATCATACTTTAGATCTAATATTGTCACATGGAATTGATATTGATGCTGTTGAAATTCTGCAGCAGAGCGATGACATCTCTGATCATTATCTAGTCTCGTGTATACTACATTTAGTCAAGGCGGCTAAACTGCCTCCATGCCATAAATATGGTAGAACCATCACTTCTACCACTAAAGATCGCTTTATAAATAATCTTCCTGATCAGTTTCATCGCCTTAGCATACCAGAAAGCTTAGAAGACCTCGATGTTGCAACAGAAACTATTGCCTCTGTCTTTTCCAGCACATTAGACTCAGTTGCTCCTTTGCGCTTAAAAAAGATTAAGGAAATTAATCCAATGCCATGGTACAATGAGCACACTCGGGCCCTAAAGGTAGCAGCTAGAAAAAGGAAGCGCTGCTGATAGAAAACAAAACTAGAAGTTTTTCGCATTTCATGGAGAGAGAGAATGATTGAGTACAGAAAGGCCCTAAAATCTGCTAGATCTGCCTATTTTTCAAAACTTTTAGAAGAAAATAAACACAACCCTAGGTATTTATTTGATACAGTGTCTAAATTAACAAGAAATAAAGCTTCAACTTCTGATGTTTCCAAAGAGCACAGCAGTAATGACTTTATGAACTTCTTTACTTGCAAGATTGATAATATTAGAGAAAAAATTATAACCATGCAACCGTCTACTACAGTATCGCGTCAGATAGTGCATTGTAGTGTCCCTGAGGAAAAATTCAATTCATTTACTGCTTTAGGAGAGGAAGAATTGTCTAAACTTGTTAAATCATCAAAATCAACAACATGTATGTTAGACCCTATACCGACTAAGCTATTGAAAGAAATGCTTCCAGAGGTTATAGATCCTCTTCTTAATATCGTCAATTCATCTTTATCACTAGGACACGTACCAAAAACTTTTAAGCTGGCTATTATTAAACCTCTTATTAAAAAACCACAACTTGATCCTAGAGAATTAGTCAATTACAGGCCGATCTCAAATCTCACTTTTCTGTCAAAAATACTAGAAAAGGCAGTATCATCACAACTATGTTCCTTTTTAGAAAGAAATAGTATCTGTGAGGATTTCCAGTCAGGATTTAGACCGTACCATAGTACTGAGACTGCTCTCATTAGAGTTACTAATGATTTGCTCTTATCATCAGATCGTGGTTGTATCTCTCTATTAGTGTTACTGGATCTTAGTGCTGCATTTGACACTATTGATCACAATATTCTTTTAAATAGACTCGAAAATTATGTTGGCATTAGTGGAATTGCATTGTCATGGTTCAAATCATACTTATCTGACCGTTATCAGTTTGTAGTAGTAAACGAAGAGATGTCATATCGATCACAAGTTCAATATGGAGTACCGCAAGGCTCAGTACTAGGACCGTTGCTTTTCACTCTGTACATGCTACCCTTGGGAGATATCATTAGGAAGCATGGCGTTAGTTTTCACTGTTACGCTGATGATACTCAGCTCTATATTTCTTCGCGCCCTGACGAAACTTACCAATTCACAAAATTAACGGAATGCATAGCTGATATAAAAAATTGGATGACCAGTAATTTCCTACTACTAAATTCAGAAAAAAACAGAGATTCTAATTTTTGGACCAAAAACTTCTTCACGTAATAACCTAGAATACTGTCTAACACTTGATGGCTGCTCTGTTAAGTCTTCGTCGTCAGTTAGGAACCTGGGTGTGCTCTTTGATACCAATCTTTCATTTGAAGGCCATGTTACTAGCATCTGTAAAACCGCATTCTTCCATCTTAAAAATATATCTAAACTACGACATATGCTCTCAATGAAAAATGCAGAACAGTTAGTTCATGCGTTCATGACCTCAAGGCTAGATTACTGTAACGCTTTACTGGGTGGTTGTTCTGCTCGCCTGATAAATAAACTACAGCTCGTACAAAATGCAGCAGCTAGAGTTCTTACTAGGAAGTATGATCATATTAGCCCGGTTCTGTCAACACTGCATTGGCTTCCTGTTAAACATCGTATAGATTTTAAAATCTTGCTAATTACTTACAAAGCACTAAATGGTTTAGCTCCCCAGTACCTGAGCGAGCTCTTAATTCATTATAGTCCTTCACGTCTATTGCGATCTCAGAATTCAGGCCAGCTGATAATACCTAGAATATCAAAATCAACCGCAGGCGGTAGATCCTTCTCCTATTTGGCACCTAAACTCTGGAACAATCTTCCTAGCATTGTTCGGGAAGCAGACACACTCTGTCAGTTTAAATCTAGACTAAAAACGCATTTCTTTAACCTGGCATACACATAACACATTACCAATTTATATTTTCAAATCCGTTAAAGGATTATTAGGCTGCATAAATTAGGTCAGCCGGAACCGGGAACACTTCCTATAACACATGATGTACTCGTTACATCAGAAGAAGAATGGCATCCACGCTAATATTAGTCTTTCTGGTTATCCCGAGGTTCACCGTAGTCAACCGGATCCGGGCCGTATCCAGGTGAGACCGAGGACCTGCGCCTTGACACGACCACAACGCAGCCCTGAAGTATCAGCAGAGATTGAGTCAACTAGATCATCCACTGTGAGGGCCTCATCGACACGACAGCCACGACACAGTTCCTCAACAACCGTCCATACCGGCGTGATGAATACGATCCTCAATTGGATGGAACTGGAATAAATACTTTGAATGCTGCGATCCTATTGGACTTACGATGGCAACCTGAATCGTAACAAAGCACTGTTGGCCAGAGGAGAACTGGCCCCCCGACTAAGCCTGGTTTCTCCCAAGGTTTTTTTCTCCATTTAAACACCTATTTGCCACTTGTCTGCCACCTGATGTCACCTGATGGAGTTTGGGTTCCTTGCCGCTGTCGCCTTTTGGCTTGCTTAGTTGGGGACACTTGACATTTGACTTGACATTTGATATTCAACAGTGCTTTGATCTACCTGCATTGACACTATTCTTTAAGAGCTGCTGTGCAGCCAAATAATGTACCAGTTATCAATGTAAAGCTGCTTTGACACAATCTACATTGTAAAAAGCGCTATATAAATAAAGGTGACTTGACTTGACTTGACTTGACTATTTATATTGTAATATATATTGCAACAAAGTTGCTACATTTCCAGCTAACAAGGTTCTCTCAAAGCTCTCAACGTTTTTTAAATGTTACTACTTGTTTAAGAACGTTCAGAGAACATTGAAAAGTAACGTTCCATTAATGTTTGCAGAAATGGAATGTTCCCTTAACGTTCGTATATAACCAAAAAAACTGGGAACGTTTTAAAAATGTTTCAGAGAACATTCAATAACGTTTTAATAACATAATGGGAATGTTTGCAAAAGTTCAGAACATATTTTTGTTAGCAGGGTAAGGACTGCAATGATTTGCATATTTCATGAAGTATGTAAACTCAAAATCTTGAAAAACAAATTATTTCTCGAAGTTGTAAATAAAAGTGTACATTTTACAAGAAAATACCATTTCAGTCTTTCCACTTCAAAACTTTGTTTAATTCAGTGTGTTCCTTGCTGTTTCTTTGTAATTATTTGTTAAATTTACAAGCAATTTCTAAGTGAAAATTGTAAAAGTGTAGCAGCAGCTTCAACGTTCAAAAATGTTAATCACAGACCTTATTTTACTCATTAAACTAAGATCGACGATTCGATTTTTACCATCTTTAACAATGCTGTAAAAATGTATTACTCGCTGTCAAATGAGGTCTTGTTAAGTGTTGCCATTATAGTCATTGTGGTAAATGTTTACAAGGGTTTGCCAGGATGCTTATGCATTGGGGACTTTCCCTATGAGTTTAGCGTTCATTAATGTTCTCAACGAGGGTCTTACTGAATCATTTGATGAATCACTCCGTCAAGAATCAGAAACTACAGCTTTCAGGTTACTAGAACAGCCGTTTAGGGCTTGGCTTAACGAAATGCAACCGCAACTGACATGGGTTGGACAACGGCTGAGATTATTTAAATGCACGCATGACTTTTGTTCTGTAGGATGGAGATGTGACGTTCAGGTAGAGGATGTATGGTAACAGCTAACAGACGTACTTATGACGTTATTTGTACTTGAATGTTGAGAGAAAATGTTCTTAGAACAACATTCTCAGAATGTCTTTATGGTGTTATTAATATTTGCTGAATGTTTTTGGAATGAACAATTTTAATGAAACGTCTTTGGAGTGTTATTTGTCAAAGTCTTTTTTTTCTTTTCTTCTTCACAATACACATTGTTTAAAGCAGATTTACAAGAAAATCATGATGTTATAATGTTTATAATATCTTAAAATCTTCATGCCTTATAGTCGCATCTAGCAGATTCCCAGCTCAGGCAACGTTCTCAGAACATTCTGGCAAGGTTCTCTCAAAGTTATGAACAAACTTTCTTCCAGTAGCGTTAAGTTATCTAGTCTTTAAAAAAGTTCTCAGAACGCTAGAACAAAAAAAATATTTATATATTGTTCATGGAACATATCTTTTGGAATGGTTTAGTGGGACGTTCAAGTGATAAATTATGAGGAGTGCAGCACAGTAGCTCAGTGGGTAGCGCTGTCACTTCACAACAAGAAGGTCCCTGGATCGAGTCCCGGCTAAACGAGGAGTTATTCTAGAGAGGATAAGTGGTATGGAGAATGGATGGAAGAGTAGAAGCAGTGTTCCCGGGGGAATGTTTGGAGGATTTTTGCATAACCAAGAAAAAATGTTAAAAAACTAGATGTTTTGAAAGTTCAGAAATAACATTTTCATAACATTTTCAAAATGATAGAATGTAATGTTCCTTTAACGTTCACATAAACCAAGAAAAAATTCTTAATACGTTAAAAAAAAAATGTTTTGAACGTTTAAAAAACATTCAGAAATAACGTTTTCATAACATTTTCAAAATGACAGAATATAATGTTCCTCTAACGTTCACATAAACCAAGAAAAAAATGTTCTTAATACATTTTTAAAAAAACTGGACGTTTGGAACGTTTAAAAAACATTATTTCTGAATTTTTTCATAACATTTTCAAAATGATAGAATGTAATGTTCCTTTAACGTTCACATGAACCAAGAAAAAACGTTCTTAATACATTAAAAAAAATGTTTTGAACATTTAAAAACATTTTCCTCAATCAATTTGACACATTTCTCCAAACTCAGATCACTGTTCTCAAAACACAGTGATCTGAACACTTTGTAATTGTCCTAAACAGTGTGCATGTTTTCATTCATTTCACAAAAATTGCAAATCGTGTGAATAATTTTCTCAAAACACTACGCACACAATTCTCAGATGTTTTCATAATAGTTCAAACATCCAACCAAAACTTTAATAAATCAGGAAAAAACGATCACAGCTTTTTTTATTGGCTTTACACAATTCACAAACATACCATTTGTCCAAACACAACAAACAAAACTCTGGAATATGTCATATTATCAAATGCACGTGGTGTGTTTTCAATTAGCCCCAAACTGATATCTGCTCGATTAATAATAAACACAACACTGGAAATTCAGTTTACGCATTTATCACAATTGCGTTATGTAATAGGGAAAATAAGGGAAAGTATAGCAAGAAAATATGCAAGAGAAGGGGGAAAATAAAGAGGTGTGAGTGTAAAGGTGGTGGTGTGGGGTAGAGGAAGGGGTGTAATGAGAAGGAAAGGAAGAGTGGAACAGATAGAAGGAGATCATATATGAGGAGAGAGGAGGAAGTAAAAAAGGAGGATAGGAGAAGAGCTGAGTAAAGTGGAGGACACTGGTGTGCTTCTGAATCCTGGTCCTGGGGGATTTTGGATTCAGATTTTTATAAGAAATTCAAGATAAAATACTGTGGCATAATGTTATGTTTGAATATACATATAAACAAATTTTATAAATATCTGTAGTTTTAAAGTTGTTGAGATAATTGAAAAACTTTGTATATTCTCAAATGTCAGGGTGGCACAACTGCAGATATTTTATTATCAACTGACAGGGTAATAATGTTAAACCTTATACTATAATGCAACATCCAGAGGACCCGATAGATCATTGTGGCAGAGTTAAAGGGTTGTAGATATCTCTCAAATACCAAAACCTGTTGGAAAAACATTACAATAAACGTATTTTCGTTAGTGTATTCGTACATCCACAGCTGAAAGTGTTCTAAAATCAACAGACAATTCATTATTAGAAAAAAATGCAGTGTTTTATTTTGCAGTAAAGTCGAACTCTTTGGCTAAGTGTGTTTAGATCGCTGTGTTAACTGTTTTGAGAGCAGGTACATTACTTTGGAGAAATGCGTCAAATCGACTGAGAAAAACTGCACGTTTTCATAACTTAATATATAGGAATGTTAGCAAAACATTCAAAGAGCATATTTTTGTTAGCTGGGGTGAGCTTAGTATGAATATTATGTAACAGTACAATAGTAGTAAATCTGTTCATTCACAAAAAGAAAAAACTTCATTCATTCATATGCATAAAAACTCACATTCAGCCCATCCAAAAAAGGAAACGAAAGTTAATGCAAAGGACAAATGGTTGTCAGGTTCCTTTTATTTGCTTTCAATTCACACAGAAACTGCAAGAACGATTTGACTATACAGCGAACAGGTGACTTTAACTTTTAAGCTATTTGTGATTATTTCCTAATGGAGTCGCTTCTGCTGAAGTGTGAATGTCCAACTCACAAACTGCATGAACAGTGCCGTGCTTTATGATCCTCAGACTGCTGGGTTTGGAGGTTTGTTCACCAGCGCAGGACTAATGCTAACAGCATAGGTGTTCAAAAGCACAAAACCCCTATCACGATTAGCATTAATCCCGAGCTGGGACACGGAAACACAGCGTCGAGATCCGGACCAGAACCTGCTGAGAAGAAAAAGAACAATCAGATTGACCATAAATCACATTTATATTGTATAAACACTTGAAAATATTGTCTGCCACATCAACTTACAAATGATGCATCAGATATTATGGCACACAATAAATGCCAACTATCTGTCCATATCATTTTATCTAATGCAACGAAGGAAGAACTCTATTTAAATAGTGTGGTTTACATCTTCTTCTCCATTGCCCACACATCCACCCATCCACTTCAGAAAAGTGATGATCTGTGACCTTTAAGTGCTAATGGTAATTCTGAGTCACATTTACATCCGTCTTTTTGCTCTTATTCTCTTGATTTTTAACGTTTATCTGGAGTCCGTTCGTCTCAAAACTCACTGGCTCATGCCGTTTCACAAACCCTGAACAGAGGAAGGAAACGTTGAAGCCGCAGCAGCATGCGTTTTTTTCTTCAGAGCTCTGAAACACATTTACCTGTTTGACTTCCGTCCTCGCCGTGTTGATATATTCCTCCGTTAGATCTGCCGATCCTCTGGTATACTCTCGACGTGTGGCTGGTTTTAGTCCTGAGCCTTTTGCACGTGTCTTTGAGATATTCCATTCACTTCAAACGTCGAGGCACTCTTCTCATCCACTTTCTCTCTCTGTCTCTTCTTTCTCTCAGAGGTTTATATATTATCAGAATGTGACTCATACAAAATCCCCAACGGAAATTTACAAGGGGAAAAAAAGTTTCTATCTATGCAAATGAAAGAGTGTTTAGTGTGGATTAAAATCAATAGTTCACTATTATAAAACCATATCTAGGAAATCAAAAGTGTTAGTGGGAAGTTGCCCCTTGTTTTATTATTAGTAAAACTGTTTTGATTAGGGATTTTCTAAGATTGAGTTCTGTTGATATTCCTTCACAAACAACAAAGAATAATCAATAAGTTGTGCATGATGATGACAGCAGTAACATTCAGCATAATTATAGGATGATGAAGATGACAATTATTCATATGTTATCAACCTGAAAGACACAAGAAACATCTTAGATTAAGGATTTAGTGTTTGTATTTTACATGTATTCATTTATTTGTTGCCTCATTAAGTTGTGACACACAACACTGGTTAATTTCCTCTTTATAATGTCTGTATATAATATATATTTCACCCACCTGATCAATAATCATTGATGAAGATGAAGATGATGATGATTATGTCAGTTGGCATGAGTCAATCAGGGATTTTCACTCTTTGGATGAACCTGTTATTCACTATATGACTGTCTCACGCAATTTTTCACATTTATCCTCAGATGACCTGTTTTATGATCCACCTTTTAGCACGTGTAACTTAAACTAGTTTAAAAAGGTAAATGGTGGGATTCCAGCGAACAGTGAATGTTCTCAGAACATTCTGGCAAGGTTCTCTCAAAGTTATGAACAAACGTTCTTCCAGTAACATTAATAGAACATTTGTTCAAAGTTGTCTGGTCTTTAATAATGTTCTCAAAACGTTAGCAAAAAAACATTACCTTTTTTTGGTACACTTTAACGTTACGCTCTAAAAACACTGTTTAACCCAAGAGCTGGGTAAATACAGGACAGAACACATGTTGGGTTAATTTTACCCAGCAAATTGGGTTGTTTATTTAACCCAGCATAATGGGTTGATTCATTTTTACTGTAATACTAGCTTATTTTTTTACTTCATGCATGAATTAATGTCATTAACTTAAATCCTCTACACTTTTTTTGAATACACAACCACTGGTTGATAATATAATACCATTATTTTCAATCATATTTTATAGTATAGCATATTTTATATCGTTTTTTAATACATATTTCCTACATTTAAGCTTGTTTAACAAATATTAGAAGTAAAAATTAAACATTTAGAAGTAATTCAAGTGTAATGGACCAGTCTCTGTTGTCCTGTTTCCACCGTAACGGCGCTGGATCTCCTGCCGGAGATGACTCGCGTTCGGCGGGGGAAGTGATAACTTCAGACCGCCGCCTGTGTTTCACTCATAGCCGAAAAATGCTGTGACTGACTCCATAACCTGTCCATAATCAATAAGTGTACAATCTGTATCTTTTTGAATAAATTAAATCAAACACTGAGTTGTTACGTTTGACCCAGGATCTGGGTAACAAAAACTACCCAAACACTGAGTTGTTACGTCTGACCCAGAATCTGGGTAACACAAAAACTACCCAAACACTGGGTTGTTACGTCTGACCCAGGATCTGGGTAACAAAAACTGCCCAAACACTGGGTTATTACGTCTGACCCAAGATCTGGGTAACAAAAACTGCCCAAACACAGGGTTATTACATCTGACCCAAGATCTGGGTAACAAAAACTGCCCAAACACTGGGTTATTACGTCTGACCCAAGATCTGGGTAACAAAAACTACCCAAACACTGGGTTGTTACGTCTGACCCAGGATCTGGGTAACAAAAACTACCCAAACACTGGGTTGTTACGTCTGTCCCAGGATCTGGGTAACACAAAAACTACCCAAACACTGGGTTGTTACGTCTGACCCAGGATCTGGGTAACAAAAACTACCCAAACACGGGGTTGTTACGTCTGACCCAGGATCTGGGTAACAAAAACTACCCAAACACGGGGTTGTTACGTCTGACCCAGGATCTGGGTAACAAAAACTACCCAAACACTGGGTTGTTACGTCTGACCCAGGATCTGGGTAACAAAAACTACCCAAACACTGGGTTGTTACGTCTGACCCAGGATCTGGGTAACAAAAACTACCCAAACACGGGGTTGTTACGTCTGACCCAGGATCTGGGTAACAAAAACTACCCAAACACTGGGTTGTTACGTCTGACCGAGTGATCTGGGTAACAAAAACTACCCAAACACTGGGTTGTTACGTCTGACCCAGGATCTGGGTAACAAAAACTGCCCAAACACTGGGTTATTACATCTGACCTAAGATCTGGGTAACAAAAACTACCCAAACACTGGGTTGTTACGTCTGACCCAGGATCTGGGTAACACAAAAACTGCCCAAACACGGGGTTGTTACGTCTGACCCAGGATCTGGGTAACAAAAACTACCCAAACACTGGGTTGTTACGTCTGACCCAGGATCTGGGTAACACAAAAACTGCCCAAACACTGGGTTGTTACGTCTGACCCAGGATCTGGGTAACAAAAACTACCCAAACACTGGGTTGTTACGTCTGACCCAGGATCTGGGTAACAAAAACTACCCAAACACTGGGTTGTTACGTCTGACCCAGGATCTGGGTAACAAAAACTACCCAAACACTGGGTTGTTACGTCTGACCCAGGATCTGGGTAACAAAAACTACCCAAACACGGGGTTGTTACGTCTGACCCAGGATCTGGGTAACAAAAACTACCCAAACACTGGGTTGTTACGTCTGACCCAGGATCTGGGTAACAAAAACTACCCAAACACTGGGTTGTTACGTCTGACCCAGGATCTGGGTAACAAAAACTACCCAAACACGGGGTTGTTACGTCTGACCCAGGATCTGGGTAACAAAAACTACCCAAACACTGGGTTGTTACGTCTGACCCAGGATCTGGGTAACAAAAACTACCCAAACACTGAGTTGTTACGTCTGACCCAAGATCTGGGTAACAAAAACTACCCAAACACTGGGTTATTACGTCTGACCCAAGATCTGGGTAACAAAAACTACCCAAACACTGGGTTGTTACGTCTGACCCAGGATCTGGGTAACAAAAACTACCCAAACACGGGGTTGTTACGTCTGACCCAGGATCTGGGTAACAAAACCTACCCAAACACTGAGTTGTTACGTCTGACCCAGGATCTGGGTAACACAAAAACTACCCAAACACTGAGTTGTTACGTCTGACCCAGGATCTGGGTAACAAAAACTACCCAAACACTGGGTTGTTACGTCTGACCCAGGATCTGGGTAACACAAAAACTACCCAAACACTGGGTTGTTACGTCTGACCCAGGATCTGGGTAACACAAAACTACCCAAACACTGGGTTGTTACGTAACAAAAACTACCCAAACACTGGGTTGTTACGTCTGACCCAGGATCTGGGTAACAAAAACTACCCAAACACTGGGTTGTTACGTCTGACCCAGGATCTGGGTAACAAAAACTACCCAAACACTGGGTTGTTACGTCTGACCCAGGATCTGGGTAACAAAAACTACCCAAACACTGGGTTGTTACGTCTGACCCAGGATCTGGGTAACAAAAACTACCCAAACACTGGGTTGTTACGTCTGACCCAGGATCTGGGTAACAAAAACTACCCAAACACTGGGTTGTTACGTCTGACCCAGGATCTGGGTAACAAAAACTACCCAAACACTGGGTTGTTACGTCTGACCCAGGATCTGGGTAACAAAAACTACCCAAACACTGGGTTGTTACGTCTGACCCAGGATCTGGGTAACAAAAACTACCCAAACACTGGGTTGTTACGTCTGACCCAGGATCTGGGTAACAAAAACTACCCAAACACTGGGTTATTACGTCTGACCCAAGATCTGGGTAACAAAAACTACCCAAACACTGAGTTGTTACGTCTGACCCAGAATCTGGGTAACACAAAAACTACCCAAACACTGGGTTGTTACGTCTGACCGAGTGATCTGGGTAACAAAAACTACCCAAACACTGGGTTGTTACGTCTGACCCAGGATCTGGGTAACAAAAACTGCCCAAACACTGGGTTATTACGTCTGACCCAAGATCTGGGTAACAAAAACTGCCCAAACACAGGGTTATTACATCTGACCCAAGATCTGGGTAACAAAAACTGCCCAAACACGGGGTTATTACGTCTGACCCAAGATCTGGGTAACAAAAACTGCCCAAACACAGGGTTATTACATCTGACCCAGGATCTGGGTAACAAAAACTGCCCAAACACTGGGTTATTACGTCTGACCCAAGATCTGGGTAACAAAAACTGCCCAAACACAGGGTTATTACATCTGACCCAAGATCTGGGTAACAAAAACTGCCCAAACACTGGGTTATTACGTCTGACCCAAGATCTGGGTAACAAAAACTACCCAAACACTGGGTTGTTACGTCTGACCCAGGATCTGGGTAACAAAAACTACCCAAACACTGGGTTGTTACGTCTGTCCCAGGATCTGGGTAACACAAAAACTACCCAAACACTGGGTTGTTACGTCTGACCCAGGATCTGGGTAACAAAAACTACCCAAACACGGGGTTGTTACGTCTGACCCAGGATCTGGGTAACAAAAACTACCCAAACACGGGGTTGTTACGTCTGACCCAGGATCTGGGTAACAAAAACTACCCAAACACTGGGTTGTTACGTCTGACCCAGGATCTGGGTAACAAAAACTACCCAAACACTGGGTTGTTACGTCTGACCCAGGATCTGGGTAACAAAAACTACCCAAACACGGGGTTGTTACGTCTGACCCAGGATCTGGGTAACAAAAACTACCCAAACACTGGGTTGTTACGTCTGACCGAGTGATCTGGGTAACAAAAACTACCCAAACACTGGGTTGTTACGTCTGACCCAGGATCTGGGTAACAAAAACTGCCCAAACACTGGGTTATTACATCTGACCTAAGATCTGGGTAACAAAAACTACCCAAACACTGGGTTGTTACGTCTGACCCAGGATCTGGGTAACACAAAAACTGCCCAAACACGGGGTTGTTACGTCTGACCCAGGATCTGGGTAACAAAAACTACCCAAACACTGGGTTGTTACGTCTGACCCAGGATCTGGGTAACACAAAAACTGCCCAAACACTGGGTTGTTACGTCTGACCCAGGATCTGGGTAACAAAAACTACCCAAACACTGGGTTGTTACGTCTGACCCAGGATCTGGGTAACAAAAACTACCCAAACACTGGGTTGTTACGTCTGACCCAGGATCTGGGTAACAAAAACTACCCAAACACTGGGTTGTTACGTCTGACCCAGGATCTGGGTAACAAAAACTGCCCAAACACGGGGTTGTTACGTCTGACCCAGGATCTGGGTAACAAAAACTACCCAAACACTGGGTTGTTACGTCTGACCCAGGATCTGGGTAACAAAAACTACCCAAACACTGGGTTGTTACGTCTGACCCAGGATCTGGGTAACAAAAACTACCCAAACACGGGGTTGTTACGTCTGACCCAGGATCTGGGTAACAAAAACTACCCAAACACTGGGTTGTTACGTCTGACCCAGGATCTGGGTAACAAAAACTGCCCAAACACTGGGTTTTTACGTCTGACCCAAGATCTGGGTAACAAAAACTGCCCAAACACTGGGTTGTTACAACTGACCCAAGATCTGGGTAACAAAAACTACCCAAACACTGGGTTATTACGTCTGACCCAAGATCTGGGTAACAAAAACTGCCCAAACACTGGGTTATTACATCTGACCCAAGATCTGGGTAACAAAAACTGCCCAAACACTGGGTTATTACGTCTGACCCAAGATCTGGGTAACAAAAACTGCCCAAACACTGGGTTATTACATCTGACCCAAGATCTGGGTAACAAAAACTGCCCAAACACTGGGTTGTTACGTCTGACCCAAGATCTGGGTAACAAAAACTTCCCAAACACTGGGTTGTTACGTCTGACCCAGGATCTGGGTAACAAAAACTGCCCAAACACTGTGATAAAAACACAGACCCAAGAACAGGGTAACAAAAACTACCCAAACACGGGGTTGTTACGTCTGACCCAGGATCTGGGTAACAAAAACTACCCAAACACTGGGTTGTTACGTCTGACCCAGGATCTGGGTAACAAAAACTACCCAAACACGGGGTTGTTACGTCTGACCCAGGATCTGGGTAACAAAACCTACCCAAACACTGAGTTGTTACGTCTGACCCAGGATCTGGGTAACACAAAAACTACCCAAACACTGAGTTGTTACGTCTGACCCAGGATCTGGGTAACAAAAACTACCCAAACACTGGGTTGTTACATCTGACCCAGGATCTGGGTAACACAAAAACTACCCAAACACTGGGTTGTTACGTCTGACCGAGTGATCTGGGTAACAAAAACTACCCAAACACTGGGTTGTTACGTCTGACCCAGGATCTGGGTAACACAAAAACTACCCAAACACTGGGTTGTTACGTCTGATATCATAATGTTATGCCTGATCGGTGTATATAGTCATGCTCAACAGTTTACATACCCTTGATTCTTAATACTGTGTGTGGATGACCCATGACTATTTTTTTGTTTTGTGATGGTTGTTCATGAGTCCCTTGTTTGTCCCTTCTCCCTTGTTCTTCAGAAAAATCCTCCAGGTCCCACAAATTCTTCAGTTTTCCAGCATCTTTTGCATATTTGAACCCTTTCCAGCAGTGACTATATGATTCTGAGATCCATGTTTTCACACTGAGGACAATTGAGGGACTCAAACACAACTGTTACAAAACATTCAAACATTCACTGATGCTCCAGAAAGAAACACGATGCTTTAAGAACCAGGGGGTGCAGACTTTTTGAATTTGAAGATCAAGGTAAACTGTACTTAAAGGGTTAGTTCACCCTCATGTCGTTCCACACCCATAAGACCTTCGTTCATCTTCAGAACACAAATTAAGATATTTTTAATGAAATCCGAAAGCTGTCTGACTCCTCACACGTCGTGCTGCTTATGTGAACATCTTCTGCCAATACTGAGCCGGCGTTCTGACGGAGAAACTGGAAGCGCTGAATTTCTGAAGGATCATGTGACACTGAAGAATGGAGTAATGATGCTAAAAATTCAGCTTTGATCACTGGATGTAAATTACATTTTACGCTATATTCACACAGAAAACACTTATAATAATACTTGTAATAATATCTCACAATATTACTGTTTTTACTGTATTTTTCATCAAATAAATGCAACCTTGATGAGCAGAAGAGAGTTCATTCAACATAATTTTTTAAAAAAAAAATCTCAATACATTAAAAACTGTAATCATTCCAAACTTTTAAAACGGTAGTGTATAAAACCACATTGGAATTTAAAACTGGAAATTTATCAAGATTTTGAATTTAAAATTTAAAGTAAACTGAATAAGAAACTAACTTCATAACATTTCAAATGAACAATGAAATGTACAAACGCATATCACTGATCATGTGATTCGGTCATATTTTCTTCGTCCATTTGGATCATTTCAGATCATGTTGGAGATCATGATCATGAGGTTTATTTCATAAAGCTCCGGTGCTGCTGAGAGACACACCAAATACTGACACATTCATGTTAATATTTCAGTTCAACCGATCACCAGTTGTTAATATCATTTGAAGCAAGAAAAATGTTATTTGTAAACATACATACAGAACATATTTGGACACTTAAAAGTGTATAAATGTCATGCACTAGATACAAAAAGTTGATATTGTTTTCAAGGTCACAAAAGTTTGCACATGCTTTCTTTCCTTGAACTTGCACACTTGCTTGGTGACATCCAGATATCTGTAAGTGTGACTCAAGTGTCCACTATGTGTTTGTGTGTGAACTGACTGTGTGTCTTTCTGGGGACAGTTAAGACAAGTTGGGAAAATTAGTGGTTATTGTGGCTGATAAAATAGAGCAGAGATTAAGAGATGTAGAGAGGCAGAGGGAGGGGACGTGGCGCGGCGCAGAAAAAGGGGCCACCCCTAAACGCTGGAAATTCACAGCCTACACTGCTCGCCATTGATGTGGTTAGAAAAAAAACCTTCCAGTACGCAGGATGAAGATTCTTCCCAAACGTTATAACAGCTCAACATGGACTACGAGTCAAAGTCGAGTGTTATGTAAGAATGATGATAGGAAGAAAACTAAATAAAGCAAAGGACTCTTACACTGCGCTTGTAAACACTATTCTGAGTATTCAAGAAAAACATGCACATTTCTGGTGAGTAATTCTTCACCCCCATCCAGATGTTCAACCATGAGAAATAAACGATTATGTCACTTCCCTTTTCGCTGCAGCTCAAACCACATAACAGACACATTAATGAACAGTTTTCATTCAGAGATGAGATCAGTGTGACAGATGGACGAGACACTGAGAAGCTTGATCAGTAATAATCAGACGGCCAGGTAAGCGTGTGTTTATGTGAGTGGGCGGCGGTAATTCCCAAGGTTTCTAGTACATACTGCAGGTCACACTCTAATATTTCTACTCAGTCTCCTGAATGTACATTAATATCTGATCCAAATTTATTTACATTTACATTCACACTATCACTCAAAAGTCTGGAATATTTTGGTTTGTTTTTGAAACGTCACCAAGGCTGCATTTATTTGATCAAAAATACAGTAAAAATAGTGAAATATTATTACAATTTATGTGAATATGTGAATATATAGTAAAGTGTAATTTATATCCAGTGATCAAAGCTGAATTTTCAGCATCATTACTCCAGTCTTCAGTGTCACATGATCCTTCAGAAATCATTCTGATATGATGATTTGCTGCTCAAGAAACATTTATGATTATCATCATGTTGAAAACAGTTGTGCTGCTTCATATGTTACAAAAGATTTCAAATAAATGCTGTTCTTTTGAACATTTTATTCAAGAATCCTACAAAAATAAAAAATATGAAGCTGTTTATGCATTTGGCAGATACTTTTATTCAATTTATGCATTCCCTGGGAATCGAACCCATGACCTTGAGCTATAGAAGGGTTTCTGGACGCCGAGAGTTGAAAAATGTCCAACTTTGAGTAAAACGCAGCGCTCATCACTGTCACTTTTTACCCAGCTGTCCAATCACAGTGCAGGAGGGGCGGGACTAATATCACACAGACCAACTGCCACATCTTGCTTGTACAATGTTAACAGGCGACAACAAACACAACAAGAGAACAAATACAAAGCTCTGTCATGAAACTCTAGATGGCGCAGGCTGATAGGTCCTTAAGTCAACCTGCATTCAAAACACATCATTCTCTATAGGGCACAGCTGATTGGCTACTGATACAGCAGGAACCAATGAGCTCGCTGCTCAACCTTCAAATACTTGGTCAGCATTTGCTGTAGCAGTTGCAGCGCGCTTTCAGTAACCCTCCACCTTCCCCAGCTCCACCTGTATAGATCTGCTATGGGTAATTCATGTACGCGATATTGTACAGCAGCAGCATGTCTTACTTGCTCACAGCAGTGTGTCGTGTATTTATTGGTAGTAGCAAGTCCCGTATTTGCTCTGAAGCAGCAGCAATAACAGCAGCAACAATAACAGCAGCGGCAGTAACAGCAGCAACAATAACAGCAACAGCAATAACAGCAGCAACAATAACAGCAGCAGCAACAATATTCAACAGCAGCAGCAGCAGCAATAACAGCAATAACAGCAGCAACAATAACAGCAGCAGCAATAACAGCAGCAACAATATTCAACAGCAGCAGCAGCAATAACAGCAATAACAGCAGCAACAATAACAGCAGCGGCAATAACAGCAGCAGCAGCAAGAACAGCAGCAGCAACAATATTCAACAGCAGCAGCAGCAAGAACAGCAGCAGCAATAACAGCAGCAACAATAACAGCAGCGGCAATAACAGCAGCAACAATAACAGCAGCAGCAATAACAGCAGCAACAATATTCAACAGCAGCAGCAGCAATAACAGCAATAACAGCAGCAACAATAACAGCAGCGGCAATAACAGCAGCAGCAGCAAGAACAGCAGCAGCAACAATATTCAACAGCAGCAGCAGCAAGAACAGCAGCAGCAATAACAGCAGCAACAATAACAGCAGCGGCAATAACAGCAGCAACAATAACAGCAGCAGCAGCAAGAACAGCAGCAGCAACAATATTCAACAGCAGCAGCAGCAATAACAGCAATAACAGCAGCAACAATAACAGCAGCAGCAATAACAGCAGCAACAATATTCAACAGCAGCAGCAGCAATAACAGCAATAACAGCAGCAACAATAACAGCAGCAGCAGCAAGAACAGCAGCAGCAACAATATTCAACAGCAGCAGCAGCAAGAACAGCAGCAACAATAACAGCAGCAACAATATTCAACAGCAGCAGCAGCAATAACAGCAATAACAGCAGCAGCAATAACAGCAGCAACAATAACAGCAGCAGCAACAATATTCAACAGCAGCAATAACAGCAGCAGCAATAACAGCAATAACAGCAGCGGCAATAACAGCAGCAGCAATAACAGCAGCAACAATAACAGCAGCAACAATAACAGCAGCAACAATAACAGCAGCAACAATATTCAACAGCAGCAGCAGCAATAACAGCAATAACAGCAGCAACAATAACAGCAGCGGCAATAACAGCAGCAGCAGCAAGAACAGCAGCAGCAACAATATTCAACAGCAGCAGCAGCAAGAACAGCAGCAACAATAACAGCAGCGGCAATAACAGCAGCAGCAGCAAGAACAGCAGCAGCAATAACAGCAGCAACAATAACAGCAGCGGCAATAACAGCAGCAACAATAACAGCAGCAGCAGCAAGAACAGCAGCAGCAACAATATTCAACAGCAGCAGCAGCAATAACAGCAATAACAGCAGCAACAATAACAGCAGCAGCAATAACAGCAGCAACAATATTCAACAGCAGCAGCAGCAATAACAGCAATAACAGCAGCAACAATAACAGCAGCAGCAGCAAGAACAGCAGCAGCAACAATATTCAACAGCAGCAGCAGCAAGAACAGCAGCAACAATAACAGCAGCAACAATATTCAACAGCAGCAGCAGCAATAACAGCAATAACAGCAGCAGCAATAACAGCAGCAACAATAACAGCAGCAACAACAACAATAACAGCAATAACAACAATAACAGCAGCAACAATAACAGCAGCAACAACAACAATAACAGCAGCAACAATAACAACAGCAACAGCAGCAGCAACAATAACAGCAGCAGCAACAACAACAATAACAGCAGCAACAATAACAGCAGCAACAATAACAGCAATAACAGCAGCAGCAACAACAGCAGCAACAACAACAATAACAGCAGCAACAATAACAGCAGCAGCAATAACAGCAGCAGCAACAATAACAGCAGCAACAATAACAGCAATAACAGCAGCAGCAACAACAGCAGCAACAATAACAGCAGCAGCAATAACAGCAATAACAGCAATAACAGCAGCAACAATAACAGCAGCAGCAGCAAGAACAGCAGCAGCAACAATATTCAACAGCAGCAGCAGCAAGAACAGCAGCAACAATAACAGCAGCAACAATATTCAACAGCAGCAGCAGCAATAACAGCAATAACAGCAGCAGCAATAACAGCAGCAACAATAACAGCAGCAACAATAACAGCAGCAGCAACAATATTCAACAGCAGCAATAACAGCAATAACAGCAGCGGCAATAACAGCAGCGGCAATAATCTACAGCAGCAGCAACCCTTTGTTTACACTGCACACGTCTGCGGGATGTTACGGCTCCGTCCTCTATGCGGTGTCAACTCACACCAGAAGCATTTCCACGAGATTTGCCTGTCCGACGTTGTTTTCCTTGATTTTTTGTGTTTTTAATGGCTAAATGGTTATATTTTGTCCGGTTTAATTGTGTTTATTGCTATGCCATACTTTATTTTGCTGTAGCCTACAGACGAAGTTAATACACTTAAAAGTCCAGTTATGGACGACAAGGACAAAAAAAAAAATTCAAGTTTTTCAACTTCGAATCTCTTGCCGTCAATTTCTGGCCTCCTAGTGATGTGAAACATGAGCAGGAGTCTTCACAGGGTGATTATTTTGACTTTATTTTGTATTTGAGCTGCACGGCTTGGACACAGCATCTGTCAAAAATAGATTTGGCGCCTATCTTTAGCGAAGTGGCGCGGCGAGCCGCTACTGGGACGCTTCTGAAACGTGCTGCGGCTGGTGCAAACACAAGCATTGACTAGAGTGGCCGTGGATCAGCTCCGGTAGCCGCGTTGCAGCCGTAATACGCCAGAAACGCATGCTGTGTAAATGAGGGGTAATAACAGCAGCAGCAATAATAGCAACAGCAGCAATAACAGCAGCAGCAGCAGTGTAACAGATCTATAATAATCAATAATCTACAGCAGCAAAGCAGATCTATTCTGCCAAGACCAAACATATCAACACTGTCATATCCATTACCATGCCAAAGACTCAGAGTTGTCATGACAGAAAATCATTTTAAAAAAAAAAACTTTACATTGCATCAACTTTTTTTTTTTATTCAGAAACAAACTGAGAAATCACTACTAACACTTCCGTGGATATTTCGTATCACAGCAACCAACGTGTCTCAACTGAAAAAAAAAAAAAGTTTTGGTGGCCACACGGTCAAACAGTCCATGAAATTTACACGTGCTTCAGTGTTCACTAAAGAGTTAAGGTAGAGCATCCTGTCTGCGATGATCTAAATTTACTGAAACAGAGGAGTGGGCGAGAGAGAGACGGGAGAGCGAGTGAGAGTTAGGGGAAAATGCATCATATTGCATGCGCTGACTTCATACATGCTTGACATTTAAAGATCACAGAAAGTTTCTTGTAAAACGCTTTCGTCACAGCTGCGACACTCATGTTATCATTTAGAGGAACGACAGAATTGAGAATTTCTCTGTTGGGTTGTTTCTCTTTTTATTTAGTTTTAAATATAGTATACATGCCAAATAAAGAAAGTTGGACATCCCCTAAACTGTACTTTAATAATTACACCAACTTGATTTTTGTTTTCTGAAGAAGAACATGTGAGTAAAATCAGCAAAAGCAATCACTAATGATAAATGAACTCATATGACCGTGTGAAGAGGGAATCATGACATAAAGGGAAAAAAAGTCAGAGAGGGTTGTTTGTTCCTCTTTTTACGTTGGATAAAAGCATCTGCTAAATGCATGAATGTAAATGATTATGGCACAACTCCAGCATAATCTTCCCTAATCAGTGAAAGTTCATTAGCATCTCACATTCAAGACTGTGAAAGTTCTGGAAAGTCCAGGGTGCAAACCACACTGTGGGCAAGGCGCGAGCATGAGGCGATGGGTTCGCATTTATTCTTGACATGAGGAATTCAATTAGCATAAAAAGGTGGCTCGAATTAGGTTGAAATCAAACTTTCACTGGCGAGGGAAGTACAGATGCTGTAACGTGTGCTTGTTTTCACTTTTGCTATGATATTGAAGTATGAAGGGGAAATGTTTTTGAGTCAAACTGAGACGTGGCATGGATCCCCGATACTACATGATACAGATGAGATCATTCCAAGAGCGCTGATGTCTAGACTTGCATATAAATCATGACATTTTGACAGTAAAATTAAAGTCACCTTGAAATCAAAACTGACTTTTTTTTTTCATGGAATATTGCAGTATTTATTATAAATGATTCCTACGTGCACATTATTATTGTGTCAAATTCATAATCGTGAATCAGAATAACTTGCAGCATCTATTCTCTGATGACGAGGGCGGGGCAACCTGTCACTCACATGAGATCCACCAATAGCAAACCACAACCATCCAATCAATTCCCCACAGACAAAATCAAGCCCCGCCCACTCAGATATACGGCACAACAGGGAAGAAATGACTCGTGCAACTTACCTTTCATACCGACATGAAAATGAGCAGCTACTACTGCAAAGACTGATCAGAAACCACCTAGATGCACTATTTTCTGACCAAGCCAGATCTTTAAGATAACCTTTATCATTATCTTTCCAGCCCAGAGGAGTCCCTGTCACTAGAGAATAATGGCACAACAGCTCTAAATCAAAGACTCTTGTTCAATCCGATGAAAATACGTTTCAAAGGGCTTTTGACAACACAACTATCATGACCATTCAAAGGCATTATTTAAGATGTTTAGTCCAGACTGTATTTGCACTACACTGGGGCTAGTCGTCACACATGTATATCTCGGTAATCATGAGGTTTTGACTCAGTAGTCAGATTACACAAATTAATGTTTTCTCTAGTTTTTCATGTTGGTTTAAAACCTCACATTTTTGTGAACAAAAATGCCAATATAAAATTATAAATTATTATCATATATACACACACACAGTATTAGTAACAATTAAAATGACATGTTTTTTTGTTTTTGTTTTGTTTTCTGGTCAATAACAGCTTTTTGTAGCCAAAACTTGTTATATAGCAGTTATGTGCCTACATAAACAACACAACACAAGACAACATTGAACTGCTAATACCAAACTAACCTGGACTAACAAGGACATTGTTAACATTGTTAACTCAGCACTATCTATAGATTTAAGCCTCCTGAAATAAGCCAACAGGTTGAGGACAAACGTTTGTATACTTGCCAAGAAACAACACAAAATGAGATACAGTGAGAAGCTGTCATAATTTAACTTTCCATGCGCTCTTCTAGTGTTTTAAACTAAAACATACATGACGTCCAGAGGGGATGTTTGTTTTTAATGACCCTACGCTTCGATTAAACCATCAAGACATTAGGAAAATATTTTATATGTTTTAAATATGAGGGAAGAACAAAACACTAAACTTGGTTATGATGTTTATCTGACAAAATTATTGGGCAAAAAAATCCTACAGCTAAAGGTTTTACAATGTGCTTACAAAACACATTTATAATAATATTTGAATAAAGGGTGAAGATGTCAATTTTTCAGGCCAGACATCACTTTTGGCCACTACTGTAAGTGGTAATTAATAATATTATGTATGAATAACAATTAACTGTTCTATAAACTGATGTATGTCCTCGTCTCACTTACTACTTCACATATAGCGCAGCAGCTTCATCTATTGGTGATGAAGGGAACGGCACAAGTGAAGCTTTTCGCTTGAAAAGACACCATGACACCTACTGGTTACTGGTTAGTATAGTCCTGAAGAATAAAGTTGTTAGTCACATTGATTAGAGGCATGACAGGTGAGTCAAATTGTTGTTTTTGTTTATCAACTGTTTTTTGGCTAGTAATGACTCAATAATGGTTAACATGTTAACATTAATTACCACAATCACATTGCCTAAACATGTCTGTCATCACATCACACATCCACCACTGTGCATATATACATACAGTATATAGTATATAGTTGACTGAAAACACAAACCTACATTTTACATGAGAACACTGAAGAACTCAATTCTCACAGAAAGTGAGAAAAGGACAAAACCACAGAAAAGCCACAGGACACTGATAGTGTCAATCAAACCAACACATCTGAAAATCGCTGTCTCTGATCTCATGGTTTATTTATACGGAAGTTTCAGTACCACCAAGCTTACAATGTCTCAACAGTGCAATGATGAAACAGTAATGACACACCGATTGAGCTCAGACAAGCATCTGCTAGATCAGTCTCAGGTAAAGTATCATTTACATATGATAAATGAGACCATATTGCTTTATTAGTAGTGTTTGCAAAGGTACAGGTAAGAATAACTGTTACTATTGCTCATATTTAAAGTTATGTTTTTGTTTTGTTTTTTCCAGATTTTAAGTAATAAACATCAGTAACTTGTGCAGCGTTTGTGCTCCAGATATTAATGTTTGCTCAAATGTGTAAATAGTTAACTAAAAAAAAAAATAATAATTTAGTAAACTGATGTACTAAAATAACTAAAACTGAAATAAAAAATACATATACATTTTGGTAACACTTTACAGTAAGGTCTCATTTGTTAAAATTAATGCATTAACATAAACAATGAGAAACTAATGTTAACAAATGAAACCTTATTCCAGGGGTGTCCAAACTCGGTCCTGGAGGTCCACTGTCCTGCAGAGTTTAGCTCCAGCTTACCACAACACACCTGCCTGGAAGTTTCCGTTATGCCTAAAAGCCTTGATTAGCTGGTTCAGGTGTGTTTAATTGGGGTTGGAGCTAAACTCTGCAGGACAGTGCCCTCCAGGAGCAGGATTGGACACCCCTGCCTTATTCTTAGAGTTACCAACATTTAAAAACAAATAAAAATGACAAAAACACAGAACAAAATGAGTAAAATATGAACTAAACTCAAAAATAAAAACCTTAAAAATATTAATAAAAACTATAATAGTATCTCATTGATACACTGGTGAAATCACACTGAACAGTTTAATTTTTTTTTTTTTACACTGGCAAACAAATCACATTTTCTTTATAAAATGTAAAAAACAAATGGATAACATTTACAGATGCTGAAAAACAGGTCTCGTTTTCTCTCCAACTGAATGTGTTTTTATAGAATTCACCTCTGCACTCAAACAATCTGTAATCCCTGACCTTGTGATGCAATAAATTCAGCAAATCTGTGACATGTGAATTAAGAAACTATATTTAGATGTAGTTCTATGGTGACATTCGGTATAATAATGGTGACTGACTGTCTATTGATGTTGCAGAAGACTTGCTCAAAACCCTCCTCTGTCTTCACTGATAGGTTAAAGCATAGGAAACACTCCCTTCTCTCTCAGTTTTTCATCAACCACCAGCTCAAACAGTGTTAACCACCCATGCTCTCAGATCTCTCAGAGTCAATCCATGAAAGCTGACCAAAGCCTCAACAGAAGGTAAGACGTACTGCTACTGTTAGTTATTAAGCAATGTGGCTCGGGTAAATTAATCACTGTGGTACGCCTGGTCAGGACGCAATACTCCGGGGCGCTAACAGTACAGAGTCATTGAATTGGTCAACTCTCAGTGCAACCCTTAATAATATAAATCTATTACCTGGAGTGTTAGTTTAATAAAGAGTCCTTCGTAACAACCGCCCCTAAATTTGCACAGTCAAATTTGCTTATTTGGAACTGTGTCCATGTCTGGGAGTGCAATGAGGCGTGCTACGGGTCTGATATATGTTGTGTCCTTAATTTTAACCTCAGCTGTCCTGATCCGTCCATCAGTCCCAGGGATAACATTAGTGATCTTTCCTATTGGCCAGAGAGCTCTGGGTAACTGTGGGTCCGCAATCATGATGATCATGTCCGGTTGCAATTGGTCTTTGTCCCTCTGCCATTTACCACGGGTTTGTAAGTACTTTGTGAAGTGTGTCCAGAATTGATCAGCAAGCATTTGAGAGTGTCTCCATCTACTGCGACTTAAAAGTTCTGTTTCATGATGCACAGTCTGTGGGAGTGATGGGTCAAGCCGCCCCATGAGAAGAAGGTTTGGCGTCACCGGGTTGGGGTCAGCAATATCTGTGGAAATGTAACCCAGAGGTTTAGAATTCCTTCTATTTCAATGAGAACCGTGTTCAGGACCTCCTCGGTCATATTTTGTCCTTGTAACGTGGCATATAGGGCAGACTTGATGGATCTGATTCACGTTCCCAAACTCCTCCAAAATGGGGACTACTGGGAGGATTCAATCTAAATTGGATTTGCTGTTTGGCCAGCTCCGTCTGCAGGGTAGGACCCAATGATTGAATGACTCTTGGAGCTCTCTTTAGCCACCTTTAAAGTTCATGCCTTGATCTGATAGTAATTCTGAAGGTTTTCCCCGGTGTGATGTGAAGCGTCTTAGGGCCATCAAAAACAAGTCAGTATCAAGGCTGCTTATCAGGTCATTGTGAACAGCACAAGTAGTCAGGCATTTAAACAATATGCCCCAACGTTTCTCATACCGTCTACCCACTTTAACGGTAAAGGGTAGCCGAAACAGTCCATTTCAGTAGAGAATAATGGGGACTTGAATATTTGCAGTCTGGCCTGAGGGAGATTTGGGGCATTTGAGGCACCATCGGTTTAGCTCGCCACATCTGACAATCAGGACAAAAGTGCTGCTGCCGTTTAATGGCTTCCCTACCACGTAAAATCCAGTATTTACGAAAGAGCTCTGCAAAGACCCATTCAGAACCAGAGTGATGCAGCTCTTTATCTATGTCCTGAATGAGCAGTTGGGTTATTTTGTGGGATGAGTCTAGGACAACATCCTCAGCAGAAGGATCATCAATTTACCTGCCGCCCCGTGGCGTTGAAGCGCTGCTGCTTCAACTAATGCTTCAAAGCTGCTGAACTGTTGTGGGTCAGGCAAGGACTGAACATCAGCAACTGTTACATGACTACAAAAAGTAGGCTTTTTCAGTTCGGCAGGATTCTCAGCTGTATTTATTTCAGAAGTAGTTGGCCAGCAGGAGATGGATGACATTAGGGAAATTGCATGCACACTGTCGTAGTTCAAATCCTCCTTCTGCTAACAGATTCCTCTGTGTATTCACTAGCCCTTTAGCCTGCTCAGGTGTTGCGACACTCTGTAGACAGTTATCTACATGAATACATCTTTCGATGGAGTGTCGGACTGTGTCTCCCAGCTCAATATGATCAACTACGTGCTTCTGTAGTGCATACGTAGCACAGCACGGGCTGCACATTGTTCCAAATGGGATAGATGGTAGGGATTTCCTTTCTGTTAAGATCACGCCACAGGAATCGGAGGAGGGGATATGGTGAAGGACACAGAAGTAAAATTTATGTCCTGTCGAGGTTCTCTGGTTCGCACATCAGCAGGCCGTCCTTCTCTTGCCGTCTTGTCTGGAAACATCTTCTGCACATCCACAGCAATTACTGCCTTAATCTTTATTATTCTTTTATCATTATTCTTCTGTTTGTATTAGCCTTTATTCAAGGCATTACACTGCTTGCCCATCTACACCACCTTGATCCCACTATACATTAATCCACCTATTAACTGAAGTCTTTAAAAAAAAAAAAAAAAAAAGTCCCCCTGTGGTGAAAATCAAGTTTTTAATGTTGTTTATATGTCTATGTTGTGTTTTTAATATACTTTAAGACAAGCCATGTGCAAATTCATAAGTCAACACCATTGCTGAGTATTTTATCTTTAAAAATCACTGGTGTCTGTGACGTCACAAACTACCTTGTAACCAATCCAGCAGACTTTAGCATATCATTAACTGACCGCGCGCAAGGGAATCTCAAAAGAAGCCAGGATATAAAAAAAATCGGGTAGATTTAGCAACATAGCAGGTGTATTACGATGCTATGATGAACTATATGCCTTTCTCCACTGACATTCAAAGCGTTTCTAAGGATATTGATTTTTAGAAGGCAGCTGTCTGACTCTGAGATGAAGAACGGGAACATGGTTTGTGTAACATTAGCAACACATTATTAGCTGTTTGATAACGTACTCAAGCAAAAGGCTAATCATATTAAATACCTTTACTGTATGTGTCTGACGTTGTAAAAAGCGATACCATTGTGCAGCGTTTACCTCAGTAAGTTGAGTGGATCTCTGAGCTTGTGTAAGTGGAAGCGTGGCTAATAAGCATATTCATAGATCCACGTATAATAAATGAGGTAAAGGTGTAGAGTTACATTCAAGCTATTTTAAGGCATTGTTTTTTTTTCACAGGAAAAAAAACATTTAAATATGTCATTTTGGTGATCAAAGATGAGTTTTGAGGTACAAAATCATTGACTATAGGGGGACTTTAGATTACGGAATAGAATAGCTCCTGGCGTGACAGGTGAAAACATTTTTGGTTTCCCAAAGAACCTTTCAGTGAACAATTATTAAAGAACCATTTTTTTTTCCTTAGTGTGAAGAACATTTTAATAATCTGAAGAACATTTTTCCACTTTACAGAACCTTTTGGGCACTGGAAAGGGTCTATGGATGTTAAAGTTTCTTTGATGCCAATAAAGAACCCTTATTTTTAAGAGTGTTAAGTGGAAAAACGTTCTTTAGATTTTTAAAATGTTCTTCACACTAACAAAAAAACTTTTAAGAACTGTTCACTGAAAGGATCTTGTGGGAACCAAAAATGCTGCTTCTATTGCATTGCTGGGAAAACCCACTTTTGCAACCTTTATTTTTAAGAGTGAAATGTTTTTTAACCATGTGTGATTAGAGTAGACTGGGTGTGAACTTGTCTCATCTGTATTTTCACAGAGTATCAATGTCTGACACACTGCTGATGAATGCCACCTCAAGCTCCAACCACACGACTGTCTACCCCACTGAAGGCATGCGCGTTCTGCAGATGATCGTGACCGTGATGATCTTCATCGTGGGTGTTTCTCTAAACGGTCTGGTGGTCTGGGCGTTGGGGGTTCGAGTTTGGTGCCGCAATAGGGGATCAACCAGAGAGACGCAGAGCGCCGACAGCTTCCGGATCTATGTAGTAAACCTGGCGCTTGCAGACTTGGTGCTGCTGTTACGTACGCCACTAATGCTGCCGTACTTGGTGAACCACTTCACTTGGACATTGGGGGAAACCGTATGTAAGCTGGTCATTTACCTGCGTTGCCTCGGATTGTACGTGAACGCATTCTTTCTGTGCACCATTGCGGTGGAGCGCAGCTTGTGTCTCCTTAGACCAGTTTGGGCACGAATGAAGCGCCCTCGTTGGGCCGTGCCGTTGACCTGCACTGCAATCTGGGTGTTGGCGGCAGTCTTCGCTTCACCCTACATTGGCACAGCCAAAATCATTCTCTGGCAAAACCATACGGCCTGCATAGAAAGCGATTTGGGAGTAGGACAAGCCTTAATAGTTGTGGAAACCTTGGCAGGATTCTTGCTACCGCTGGTGATCTTCTTGTCGTGCAATATCGCCGTGATTTTTTTCACAAAGAAGGCTGAAAGCGCAATGTCTTCACCTACCTCGTCATCTGCACCAGGTTACACAACCCAGCGGCTGACCCGTCTCTACCGGGTCCTCTTTCTCACCATGCTCCTCTTCCTAACCTGCTGGGTGCCTTACTTCACCTGCCGCTTCTTAAGGGCTCTCTCACAGGGACATCCAAAGCTCAAAGAAAGAGTGATTGCAGGCGCCTATGTGGCGTTATTTTTAGTTTACATAAAGAGCGCGCTCAACCCCATTCTGTACATGATCGAAACTGATCTGATCTGAAGATGATCATTTCAAAAGCACTGATGTCTAGACTTGCATATAAAACATGACATTTTGACAGTAAAATTAAAGTCACCTTGAAATCAAAACTTCTTGTTTATGAAATTTTATTAAATTTCGAATCTTGATTCACAATAACTTCCCCTCCCTCTTCTCTGATGACGAGGCATGTTAAATTCATAAAACTTTAACAACTTGATAAATATATATATATATAAGCAATATCACACTCGTAGCCGTGCAATATGGCTGTAGGTAAACACAGCGTGCTGATATACAGCCATATCGCACGGCTATGAGTGTGATATTGCGTTTATACAACAGTTCGACGGCACGAGTGTGTAAATAAATAAGAAATAACAACGGAGTGTCTTTAAAAACCCTCTTTTGTGCAGAACTACTTCCTTCTACCATGGATTCAAATCTCAAGTTGACAGTTTAACAGTTGAGCCCAAGAAAACGTCAGAATTAGTAACGAAGGAAAGTTGAGTTGCTTCATTTAAGCTTATTGTATTATGTAGAGTATTATGGTATTATGAGAGAGATCAACTAAACAAGTGTATTACCTGCATCTGATATAGCATTCATTCTTCAGGTCGATGTCCATATTATAAAAAATCAGTTTGAATGTCCGCTGAGGAAAGCGTCCTTTGTCCTTTTAAAAGTTAAGGGGATTAACAACGATAAATTAACAACGATAGCCATTGTAAAATACACAAACACAAGCAAATTAAAGTTAAATATAGCCTATATATAAAGTTATGAAATTTAATTTTCCCCTTAACCCAAATCGTTTTGCTCTGGAACAAGTAATAGATTATTAAGACCAAAGATTGCCTGTTTGATATACCCCAAATTAATTATATTGTTAGCAACTATCTACATAAGAGCCAGCGGCAAATACCCGAAGGATTTGCTCGGCCACCATGACAGTCACTTCAAGCGGAGAGATACAAACGGTGAAAAGGTAGGAGTGATGTTATCACTAGAATATCGCATGGCTCTCAGCCAATCAGATTAAAGAACCAGAAAGAACTGTTGTATGTATGTATGTATGTGTGTGTGTGTGTGTGTAGCTTTTCATTTGTTAAACAACCATGTAGGAAGACACATCATGGCCATATTCCAGGATGACAAAGTCAAGATTTATCAGGCTCAAATTGTGAAAGAATGGTTGGGAGAGAGCATGAAGAATCATTTTCATAAATGTTGTGGTGTTATTTTCATCAAGAGGTTCATCAATTTTTGGTCAAGATCTAATTTTTTTTTCTGGTCAATAACAGCTTTTTGTAGCCAAAACTTGTTATATAGCAGTTATGTGCCTACATAAACAACACAATACAAGACAACATTGAACTGCTAATACCAAACTAACCTGGACTAACAAGGACATTGTTAACATTGTTAACTCAGCACTATCTATAGATTTAAGCCTCCTGAAATAAGCCAACAGGTTGAGGACAAACGTTTGTATACTTGCCAAGAAACAACACAAAATGAGATACAGTGAGAAGCTGTCATAATTTAACTTTCCATGGGCACTTCTAGTGTTTTAAACTAAAACATACATGACGTCCAGAGGGGATGTTTGTTTTTAATGACCCTACGCTTCGATTAAACCATCAAGACATTAGGAAAATATTTTATGTTTTAAATTTTTAAATATGAGGGAAGAACAAAACACTAAACTTGGTTATGATGTTTATCTGACAAAATTATTTGGCAAAAAAACCTACAGCTACAGAAAAACAAAGAGCTGACAGGAAAAAGCAAACATTGACTACAACATAATCAGTTATTAATATTTCGTTGTTCAAAATTTCTTTGTATGACAGCCTGGCCAAAAATTACGTCATACAATTTCATTGCGTTATCACAAACAAAACAATGGACTCCAAGCACAACTATGCAATATGCTTACAAAATCTTTAACACATTTATAATAATGTCAATTTTTCAGGCCAGACATCACTTTTGGCCACTACTGTAAGTAGCAATTAATAATATTATGTATGAATAACAATTAACTGTTCTATAAACTGATGTATGTCCTCGTCTCACTTACTACTTCACATATAGCGCAGCAGCTTCATCTATTGGTGATGAAGGGAACGGCACAAGTGAAGCTTTTCGCTTGGAAAGACACCATGACACCTATTGGTTACTGGTTAGTATAGTCCTGGGGCCATATTCACAAAACATTTTATCTTACCATTAAGAGTTCTCCTAAATAATAGCAGTAAAAGTTCTTAGCTAAGAGTTTTCTCTTAAAACCTATTCACAAAGCTGCTGAGACCAACTTTTACTAAGGAACAGAGAGAAGTCTTAAGCTTAGAGAAAGGGCAGGGTTGACCTTGTTGCTATGAATGATGTCAGCACGCTTACTAACTCTGCCTGCAATGATTGGCTGATAGGGGAGGGGTCTCTGTCAGTGATTTATTCATAGAAATTTTGCCATACTCAAATAAAGATTTTAAAATGTAGGCTAAGTGTCACTACTTAAACAAGTATATGTTCAGCTAATTGTCAGCCACATGTCTGCATCTCGAGAGATTGGTTAGGATTATGATTATGGGTGGGGTTAAGATTAGGCAATCAGGGAGCGACTTCAACGAGGGGGATAAAAATTTGGTAGGGGGTCGAAATTCGGCACAACATCGGAACTCAAACTCGGGTCACCTGAGCTGCCCACAAGGCTATTAGCGCTTATAGATTTTAATCGTCAAACAAAATATTTATTGCATTTATGAAGACAGGGCTCAGCACTCAAGGCTCTATCACTTATCGCCTCAATGGTGATCAGTGTCTTCGGGCGGATTGCTGAGGTGGATTGCTGGCAACATCCATTTTTGGATTGTTTGTGATTTAGTCTTAGTGACTTAGGAGTCCTCTTGACTACTCCTAACTTTTCACAGATTCAGGAGCTAGTTTTAGTGCTAAAATGCTTTGTTAAATACTTTTAGGAGTCCTAAATTTGGGACTGTCACACCCATTATTTTTGAGAGTTTCTCCTAAATCAGCAAGTTAGGAGCTACTTTTAGCCTTAAGATGTTTTGTGAATGCAGCCCCTGGGCCCGTATGTATAAAACTTCTCAGAAATGCTCTTAAGAATAGTCTTAAGTTTTGACTTAAGTGTCAAAAAATTCTTAGTAAAAAGTAGGACTTTTCTAAGAGAAGGAGACTTTTATAAAGAAGCTAAAAGCAACTTTTAGTAAAGTCTAAGACTGATTCTTAAGTGCTGACTTAAGTGTTGTGAACTAAGGACTACAATGATGTCAACTCAAAATGGCCGCCCTCAACCTCTGAATCAGCCAATAGTGAGCCTGACATCTTCAACCTTAATTCAAATATTTTTAAAAATGAGTTAAAAGATGTAAGCATATCGCGTAGCTGTTAATCGCGTAATTGTTTCATGTGTGATAATGAAATGAAATTTCAAATTATTTTAAATTATTTTTGGCCAGGCTGTCATACAAAGAAATTTTGAACACGTGCAATAAGAGGACCAATGAAATATTAAAAACTGATTATGCTGTAGTCAATGTGTGCTTTTTTTGTTTTTCTGAAAGAAAAAAAAAAAAAAAAAAGCTTTGCACTTCAATTTTGGCCACTATGTTTGGTGTAGTAAGTTTAGCAATAGTACTATTTAAGAGCCTGTTTACTGTGGACTGATGGGTCAGAGTCATCACCGCTGCAGTTTTACAGTTACCAAAAAAGGTAACTACTATTTCATTTCTAGTCAGAGCATTGATTTGTAGAGTGGGAGAAGTTGTTACATTTAAAGTTATAAAAAGTTTATTCAAAGTCATTAAAATGCATTAAACGTATTAGTTATTGTTTAAGTAATATTTATTAAATTTATTTAAAGTTATTACATTTCTTATTAGGTCAGTTACAAAAAGAATTGTCAATCAAGATTATATATCGTTTTATCAACTCCATGCCATCATATAACTCAATACATCATATCGTCATCCTCATCTCTGCTGCCATCTTGTTACTCCTAGCTAGGTTTGGAGACCTCTGCAGCTCTCCTAAATACAGTAGGAGCTGAGACCTAGTCTTGACACTTAGGAGCCTTTAGGAATAAGAGTAAAATTACATCATTCTTAGAATTTTGACACACTTAAGACTAAAATTTTACTCTGAGCGGCTTTATACAGACAGCCCCAGATGAATAATGTTGCTATTCACATTGATTCAAAATCATCCACCAACATGCTTATATACATATATATAGTTGATTGGAAACACATACATTTTATGTGAGAACACTTAAGAACTCAATTCTCATAGAAAGTGAGAAAAGCATGAAAAAAATAAAAAAGCCACAGGATATTGATGGCATCTGTTAAACCAACACTTCTGAAAATCGCTGACTCTGATCTCATGGTTTATTTATACGGAAGTTTCAGTACCACCAAGCTTACAATGTCTCAACAGTGCAATGATGAAACAGTAATGACACACCGATTGAGCTCAGACAAGCATCTGCTAGATCAGTCTCAGGTAAAGTATCGTTTACATATGATAAATGAGAGCATTGCTTTATTAGTAGTGTTTGCAAAGGTACAGGTAAGAATAACTGTTACTATTGCTGATAGGTTATGGGGGGTTTTTTTCTTCAAATTTTAAGTAATGAACATCAGAAACATGTGCAGCATTTGTGCTCCAGATATTAATGTTTGCTCAAATGTGTCTAGTTGAGGACAGGAGTGGAATCCAGAGTTATTTTAGCTAACTAAAACAAAAAAAAAACAAAAAACATTAAAAAATTTTCATTTAGTAGCCTTATGTACTAAAATAACTAAAACTGAAATAAAAAATAAGAAATGCATATACATTTTGATAACATTTTACAATAAGGTCTCATTTGTTAAAACACATTAACATACACAATGAGCAATATATATTTTACAGCAATTATTAACCTTTGTTAAATTCAGTTAGGAAGTTTTATTCGTCCACATTCTTCACAACTTCCCATTCTTTTCTCCTCTTATTGCTAGTAAAGCAGTAAAGACTTACACCGTGTCCTAACTACACGCAATGCAATAAGATTCCAGCGACGGGCAATTTGACTGTCCACACTAGAAGCGAAGCGACAATGAGAAGCGATAAAATCAATCAAAAACCACAGCTAATCAGAAGAGAGTGTGGGCGGGCTCTCTCAACAAGAGCACAGTAGACACAATGAAATGGGCAAGTACATAGTAAAATTCATGAATATTACACCATTTAAAGTACATACGGAGTGACTGAACCAATCTTTGTCATAGAATGTTTGTTCGCATTGACTTGACAGTTTGAATGTTCTTGTGCCCATTTATTTATTTTCAAGATCTGAGGTGAATTAGCCAGTGTTGTTTTCATTACAGCTAAAAAGCTGGGAACACAGAATGATATTCAAACTCACGTTAGACGCTTTTAACATTAAATAAAGCACAAAAACAGTAGCCTACCTGATATAATCGTTGCCATACTTTGTGTTGCTGTTTCAGCCGTGACGTTCTAACATAGAATCGTTGCGTCGCCGTCGCAGCTGGTTAGGACAAAAACTCAGATTAACATGGAAAAGATACCTTTTATCGTGTCGCGGCGTCGTGTCTGGTTAGGACATGGTGTTACACCGCTTCTCTTGTGGCTCATCGACTGAAAATTACAACCAAAAGCTGCATAATGTGGCATAGTAAATTATATTCTGAGTTGTGTTGCAGTAAAAATAGCAATAGGACAGCGTCAGTAGCTCAGTGACGTCATCGACATAGAGCGCACCTAAACAAAATGGCGCCGCCCATTGTCCACATATGTCATGGATTTTTTAAAATAACGTAAATCTTTCATGGGTTCTCTACTACATATTTCAGTAAGAGACATCATTTACGTTATATTAAGCCATACAAGTCTTGACACCAATGGTTCCCTTTAAGGACTACAACAAACGGCTGGTAGGGACTTCAACGAGCTTCTTCCGGGTTAGGGACATCACTAACCCTAAAATTTACATAAACTCCGCCCCCGAGAACACACAACAAAGGGGGTGAGGCCATGTTGGGCTGCTTTAGAGAAGAGTTGTTGTAGTTTAGTGTTGTTGTTATGCCGTCATTTTACGCCGGACTGCTTCACAAACGAGGGTCAATTCAACGCTGGATTTGCACGAAAGATTAACATGACGGCACATGCTAGTCGATGAGTTGAATCAACATAAATTTATCCACTAACCATTCAGAAACATCCAGTTTCATTCTAAAAGTTGTAACTTCTTCCTGAGTCTCTCCATCAGTGTCCGACTCCGGTTTGAACAATGTAAGGCTGAACACCGTTACTGACAATCCTCATTTTGGCTGCGTGAGATTCTCCAGCTTTGTTGTTGTTGAGCAAATGAAAAGCTCCGCCCTCTTCTGGAAAGGGGGCCGGGAGCAGCAGCTCATTTGCATTTAAAGGGACACATAAAAACGGTGTGTTTTTGCTCACACCCAAATAGGGGCAAATTTGACAAGCTATAATAAATGATCTGTGGGGTATTTTGAGCTGAAACTTCACAGACACATTCTGGAGACACCAGAAACTTATATTACATCTTGTGAAAGGGGCATTATAGGTCCCCCTTTAACTAATGTTAACAAATGAAACCTTATTTTAAGTGTTACCAACATTTAAAAACAAATAAAAATGACAAAAACACAAAACAAAATGAGTAAAATATGAACTAAACTCAATTTTTTTTTTTTTTTATAAAAACAATAATAGTATCTCACTGATACACTGGTGAAATCACACTGAACAGTTTGATTTTTTTTTTTTTACATTGGCAAAAAAATGGTTAATATTTAGTTACTAAAAAAAACAGGTCTCATTTTCTCTCCAACTGAATGTGTTTTTATAGAATTCACCTTTGCACTCAAATAATCTGTAATCCCTGACCTTGTGAAGCAATAAATTCAGCAAATCTGTGACATGTGAATTAAGAAACTATATTTAGATGTAGTTCTATGGTGACATTCGGTATAATAATGGTGACTGACTGTCTATTGATGTTGCAAAAGACTTGCTCAAAACCCTCCTCTGTCTTCACTGATAGGTTAAAGCATAGGAAACACTCCCTTCTCTCTCAGTTTTTCATCAACCACCAGCTCAAACAGTGTTAACCACCCATGCTCTCAGATCTCTGAGTCAATCCATGCCAGCTGACTAAAGCCTCAACAGAAGGTAAGACATACTGCTACTATAACTAATAAATCTATGCAACGCTACAAAATGCATCTCTATAAAATTAATTGTTTCTCAAGAGAATTTAAGACAAAACTTTTGTGAAAAAGCTCTACGTAGCGAACACGTTCTAGATCAGTGGCGCTGAAGGTGTGTTCACATACCAGGAATGCATTATGGATGTGTGTAAACAGGTTGTGAATGGGAGGACAGCTGTGGGCGAGCTGGTAAGCCCTCAGGTGATAAAAGTTAACATTCCTACGACTCGCCATTCGTAGGAACATGCACGGCATCACGCCGCATGGTCTGACAACTCTACCAGTCCGTGGCAAAGGTGTTCAGTGATTGAAGAAGAGTTGCTGAGGTATTTTGGGTAGTTGCTTGCTGTCAAAAGTGTCCATGTGATCTCTATATGTCTCGTGTGCATCTGTGGGATTTTTTTTGGTCCAGCAAGTGAAAACTTCTGTTCAATTAGACATGATTTGAGGAATCATTCGTGCACAAACTCTCAACTTGAATACTTAAGGGCCTTTCGCAATGAACACGATAATTAGTCATCTAATATTTTTCTTTAAGACTGGGACTAGTTGCACAAATGTAGCCACTATGTTAAGACTGTCTTATGAACTATCTAACCAACTAGCAGTTATTATATCCTTAATCCCTAGCTTGTACTGTTCTGAAGGTCTGAAACTTTGTATTGCTAGGACGTCTAATGTTTATTTGGATAAAAGCATCTGTTAAATGAATAAATGTAAATGTAACTGACTCTAAAAAGTTATGACCAATCTTAAAGAAAAAAAAAAAAAGTTGATGACAAACTTGTAAGACTAGTCTAAGCAGTTTATGCAACTTGTCATAACTTCTTCAGGTCAGTTACATAAAAATGTAGATTAGTCTAATTTGAATCTGAAAAGTAAGACTGATTCCCCACTGGTTATCTGCTGGTTGGCCAGACTAGTTCTTGACATAGTGGCTGTGTTTATGCATCTGTACAATGATTGTGTTCTCTTACTGGAACAAAGTGTATTTTAATTCGAATAGTTGTTAGAATTGCACAAAATACACCAAGAACCTACTGGCCATACATTTAATTGAAAAAGCATGTTTCTATAATTTCATAATACTTTTGAAAACAAAAGAGGAAACTGCACTTGCTTCATTTTATCACCATTGAACATACACTCCTAAATATGTCCTTCCTTGGTTCCTTATTGGCATTTATGGTTCCTTTAAAATTTATCCAAAAGGGTTTTCGCAGCAATTCCACAGAAGAACCATTTTTTGTTTCCCAAAGAACCTTTCAGGGACGAGTTATTAAAAGAACCAATTAGTAACAAAAGTAACAACTTTATTCAACAGTATCTTCTCTTCTGTGTCATTCTCATACGTTGTTTACGTTCAGAACGCCTACTCATTATTATCTTACAGGTGTGGAAACGACATGAGGGTGAGTAATTAATGACAGAATTTTCATTTTTGGGTGAACTAACCCTTTAAGAACTGTTCACTGAAAGGTTCTTGTGGGAACCAAAAATGCTGCTTCTATTGCATTGCTGGGAAAACCCACTTTTGCAACCTTTATTTTTAAGAGCGAAATGTTTTTTAACCATGTGTGATTAGAGTAGACTGGGTGTGAACTTGTCTCATCTGTATTTTCACAGAGTATCAATGTCTGACACACTGCTGATGAATGACACCTCAAGCTCCAACCACACGACTGTCTACCCCAGCGACGCCATGCGTATTCTGCAGATGATCTTGACCATGATGATCTTCATCGTGGGTGTTTCTCTAAACGGTCTGGTGGTCTGGGCGTTGGGGGTTCGAGTTTGGTGCCGCAATAAGGGATCATCCAGAGAGACGCAGAGCGCCGACAGCTTCCGGATCTATGTAGTAAACCTGGCGCTTGCAGACTTGGTGCTGCTGTTACGTACGCCACTAATGCTGCCGTACTTGGTGAACCACTTCACTTGGACATTGGGGGAAACCGTATGTAAGCTGGTCATTTACCTGCGTTGCCTCGGATTGTACGCGAGCGCGTTTTTGCTGTGCGCCGTCGCAGTGGAGCGCTGCTTGTGTCTCCTTAGACCAGTTTGGGCACGAATGAAGCGCCCTCGTTGGGCCGTGCCGTTGGCCTGCGTTGCAATCTGGGTGTTAGCAGCAGTCTTCGCTTCACCCTACATTGGCACAGCCAAAATCATTCTCTGGCAAAACCGTACGGCCTGCATAGAAAGCGATTTGGGAGTAGGACAAGCCTTAATAGTTGTGGAAACCTTGGCAGGATTCTTGCTACCGCTGGTGATCTTCTTGTCATGCAATATCGCTGTGATTTTTTGCGCAAAGAAGGCCGAAACCGCAATGTCTTCACCTACCTCGTCGTCTGCACCAGGTTACACAACCCAGCGGCTGACCCGTCTCTACCGGGTCCTCTTTCTCACCATGCTCCTCTTCCTAACCTGCTGGGTGCCTTACTTCACCTGCCGCTTCTTAAGGGCTCTCTCACAGGGACATCCAAAGCTCAAAGAAAGAGTGATTGCAGGCGCCTATGTGGCGTTATTTTTAGTTTACATAAAGAGCGCGCTCAACCCCATCATGTACGTGTTCGCAGCTCGTGGACTCGGCCGCACCATTCGTGCCTCACTTCTCTCGACAATCGAGCGAGTTTTCAATGAGGAATTATCTGAGTCTTTGCGAAGAAAGTCCTTGCGAAGGAGAGACTCTCAGTTTTAGGGGAGCTTGAAGAGCTTTAGCGTAAAGTGCTGATCTGTGACCGGCTCTAGCAAGAGTTGAGGTCAAGAAATTTGGACAAACAAGCAGATCTCAGGTGCTTTGGAGTGGGCAAATCATGAAAAATTGACAATAGGAATAAAACACATGGTGCATGTGATGGACAGACTTTACATTCAATTTTATAACCATTCAATGGACATGAAAGTGTTTCAGACACCAGTTCCGATGTATTATTGTAGCACTTTGCATTTTAGAAACTTAACAGCAAATGAAAGACAAGGCTTTCCCTCTGGACTTGCTTGCTTTGACTGAAGGCTTTTGAGGCTTAAATCATTAAACATTACTAAAGAATCTTCTCTGATGTCCATGCAGTAGAAATGTTATCTGCTTAACTAGTTACCCAGATTATTGGCAAAACATTTAAAACAGATCACACATAAATGAAAGAACATCTGGTACATATCAAACTTGCCATCTCCATCTTAAAGATTATGAATAAAGAAGCTGCTGATCAATTTGCCATATATTATCTGATAGAGGCCAGAAAGCTAAATCTTCTGAATTTCACTGTTTGTGTTGATATTGTTGCATTAATGCTTGAGATGAATGTAATTTCGGTATCTAGTCCTTTCATTTTTGAAATAAATAAGCAGTTATTTTGTTTATCAGCTGTTTGTGTCTGTGTGTAAAGCTTAAGAAACGGTCTCCTGCTGTGAAGGTCAGTCCAGGGCTGTGTCTCTATGAGCGGCTTGTACTGAATCCACCTGTTTATGTGCGAGCTCCAGAAAGGCCCTCACATCCCCGAGCGCCGGAGCCGTCTGAAGTGCTCTGACCACTGCGGGAGGATTGGGGACGATCTTCATCAGGTGCTCCTGAAGGACCAATCACACACTAGTTTAGCAGGCAAATCAAATCACCTGCCTGACCTTCATTATGCAGCAATGACCCCTTCATCAAAGTCAAATATTTGTGATTAACAAAAGCATACTTGCACAACACTTCTAAAAAAGTGTTTAGTGTTGAAACTGCTTTTCCTGAAAAAGATTGCATCACGTCTGTCTGTATAAGTTTGTTAGTGTCCCATATAAGGTGAAGGCATGTTTCTCAACATGAGTTTTAAGTTCTGTGCACTATGTGTATTTCCGTGAAGATGTGGTGAGGAAGGTGTCAAAAACCAGAGCTATATTCGCTATCAGAACAAACGATATGCTGTTGTCAAAACACACAAACAGGCTCGGCCTGAGAACATGCCCACCCTCGGTTGATTCATTAACCTCAAATAAAGCAATAAGAGCAGTTTACACACAAGTTTTTCCATTTCACTGTGCTAATTTTTCATTGTTTTTCTTGCATCTTTTACAGTCTCACACGATGCTTTTTTTTCTTGCCTTACTGACCCATGTATCGCATTTTTGCGGTTAAAATGTGAACCGGCACCTAAGGCTGTTTTCAAGATAACTAGTCAGTACTGTTTTATCATCAAAAGAGATACTATAGCAAGACACGACTTGTGGTCAAAGTGAAAACTAAATGTAAATTCCAAAGTGATTAAATCAATGTTGATATTACTCAGTTCGCACCCAGATGAACAAAACAACTTAGTTGGGAGAAAGGTCTAAAATATACTAAAATATGTCCCAATTAACCCGAAATCAAAATAAAACAGTAAGAAATTACATTTTGCATAAAGAAAATAGGACCATTAACATTTTCAGCATTATGACATTATTTTCATGGCAAATAAACACATTTTCCCTGTAAATCATCATTAATTGCAGCAATGCAATAAAACTTTTTTGTAATTTCCATTATTCTTTCATGATTCTCATTAGTCTCACGATGTTTTAGGGGTTCAAGCGCTGAAACTCTATTGTAATTGTTAAAATTTCCAAGGATCAGCATTCTCCCCTAAAAGTAATCGGGCAGACCAAACCGTAAGTCGTAGAGACTTGAAACTTTGAGGGCTGGTAGTACTCACACCCTCTACAACGTCACCAAGGCTCGCCCCGATCGGCCTGACGGGGGCGCTACAGTGGTCAAAAGTACTATATGGCTCATAACTCCTGAACCGTTAGGCATAGACTCAAGTGTCTTATATTGTTGGAATCGTTGGCTCAAGGATTCGCTAGCTGAAATTTTCGGGTATTTTGGATTTTTTGAAAAACCTACTTTTGTGAACTAGTCCTAGGTTTCTGGCCCGATCGGAACCAAACCAGTGCAGCGAGATTGTCTGGAGTCTGATTGTCAATGATTATCAAAAAAATGTTGAAATTTCGATTCACGGTCCCAAACTCAGCACACCTATGTAAGAGCTCATTCTGTGGTCACGTGAAAAAGGACGCGGCAACTGGCCACTTGGTGGTGCTATAACAGCAAAAAAACATAAAAAAGGGCTATAACTATTTCACCATTAGTCCGACTTGGCATGCAGTGTCTTTGTCCGAGGTGCCATGATTGTCTATGAGGACATTGACGCATCTCAAAAAACATGTTCGCCATCGGCCAATGAATTTTGAGCAGCTATCAGACAAAGTTACCGGAGGCCAATTGGAACGAAACTCGCTGGGCCTGTTTGACTCACGGCCCTAGAGGCCTGTGAGAATTTCGAAAGAAACTGGCCACCGGGGGGCAACCTTTGCATTTTTCACGAGCGTGAAAGATTATGTATCGTGTGATTTTTTGCACACGCCCACGAAATTCGTGCCACATGGTAGAACTCCTCATACTGAGCAACTTTGCCCCTAGGACCGCCTCTGTCCATCAAAACGTTCGTTAAATATTGGAGATAATTTGAAAACCCCACTTTGGCGAACTAGTCCTAGGTTCTGGGCTCAACCTCAATAAAACCAATGCGGCACAATTCTTGGAACTCTCTAAATAAATAGTTATCAAAAAAAAGTTTAACTTTACCCTTTGGGTAGCTATAACAGGGTCATTTAGAAAAAAAGGGCGTGGCCAAGTGGCCAATAGGATTATGATTTTAAACAAGAATGCAAACTTTTATGGAGATTGGACTATAGGTGGCGCTATAACTATTAAAAACCTTTAAAGCCCATATATTTCCTATGGTAAATTGCCTGTATTGGCTGTAAATGGTCTTTTCCTTCTATGATTTAAGTGGTTACATGCTTGCTAAATAAAATGTAATCGTTTTGCGCCAAGTGCTTAAAGGCCTTAAAGCGCTTGAACCCCGATAATTGCTGCTCGCAGCTATATTTTTTTTTTTTATTGAAATCAACATTAAAGCAAATACCAACATGTTTAAATATTTTCTGTAATGCAATTGAGGTTTTTTTGCATTACAGTAATGCAAAAATTGCTTAAATGTAAAAACATTAGAGTGACATTTTTATGGAAAAATAAATATTTTGCCCACAAATCATAATTAGAGCAATGCAATAAACCTTTTTTTGTAATTTCCATTATTCGTTCCTGAATGTCAGTCTCACAATTCTGTAATAGAATTTTGTATTCAAGCATATATTAACGTATAAATATTTTTTGTGTAATGCAAACGAGAATTTTTTTGCATTACAGTAATGTGAAAACTGTCAAAGAAAAAAAAAAATGTCAAAATGTCATCATGCAAAAAATAAATAAATATATATATATATATAAAATAAAACATTCTCTTTAAGTAAAGCCTAACTTGTCATTCTTTTGATTCTGAGGTGAAATATGACTTCTAAGTGTACAAAGTAATCTTGACTTTAGTTCATAGGGCTCATTTGACAGGAAGTGAAACCATGGTTTTATTATAGTAAAAGTGTAGTAACCATGTTTTGTTTTTTTGGCAGATTATCATTTGTATAACCACACTTTTACTACAAATATCATGATTAAACTATGGTTAGAGTAGCAAAATCTTGGTTAGTTTGTGGTTTCCACAGTTTAACTACAATAACCATGATTTCTTCGGTTTTATTGTAGCAAAACCAAGGTTAATTTTCGTAAGGGAAGTGTGATGTACCTGTAGCGTCGGCTCATTGGCAAGGCGAGACGGTACAGCAGGAAGACGCAGGACGGTCTGTTCTGACAGTTGGAGAAACTGGAACAGATCAGACTAAACAGATTAAACACGATAAAACAACAGATAGAAGCGGTCACAGTCTGTTTAAGCGAAACCAGTTGTGTGTCATCAAATTACTGAAGCGTGCTTGAACCTCCTGTGCCTTTTCCTCTTCATCGTCTAGTTTGCTTCTCATCATCCTGCATTTCTCCTCCAAACGATCTGTCTTTACCTCCATCTCCTCAAGAGTGCTAACAATCGAACCCATGTTCTCCTAAACAGGTCCAGCACACGTAAAGGTTAATGTCTGGTTATGTCACGAACAAATGATCATCTTGACTTGTTAATCACCTCTAGAGACTCAAGCGTCTTCTTGCCGTGTTCGGACTTCTTACTCTCAGCTTTGAACTGATGGGACACACGCATAATGTCTCCATGTTTTCTTGGGGGAACAGAAAGCTGCGCACACTTAGCCAGGAACCTGCGAAAACATATTTAGAAAGAGTTAAGGCCCGTTCACACCAAAGATGATAACTATAACGATAAATCTGAATGTTCTCTAAACATTACAAAAGTATTAGTAACATTTAAAAATGTTAAACGGACATTGCATTGCTGCAAAAAAGTTCTATGAACAATGTTTTTGTGCAAACGTTCTGAGAACATTATTAAAGACCAGATAACTTTGAACGAACGTTCCATTAACGTTACTGGAAGAACGTTTGTTCATAACTTTGAGAGAACTTTGCCAGAACGTTCCCTGTTGGCTGGGATATCAAAGATGTTTGACAGATTGTCTCTTACCGATCTTTAAGGCGGTTGAGATGCATCTGTGATTCTTCTTTTTCTTTGTTTTTCAATGCCAGAACAGATCTGACAAAGGCAAGATAAAACAACAACAAAATCAGACCGTGAAGATGACGCAATCTGGCACAGCACATAATTATTACATAACACTGCGTTACTCACAGAATTGACAAACTAAGCATGTTCTCCAGAGCCAATAAGGAAGACTTGGTCAGTGGCTTCCAATTTCCCCGATTCTTACTCTTTTTAGCCGTCATTGAGGTTTTAACTGAAATCAGGTGAAATAAAGACAACAGAAAAACTGTTAGACTATATTTTACTGTGCAACAAATAAGCAATTATATTCAGACACAATTTTAAAGAAAAAAAAAAAAAAAAAATCAGCCGAAAATGCCAAATCTGTCATCATTTACTTCCTTTGTTCAGACTTGCACATCTACAAACAATCTGAATCACACTTGATTTGGTTGTAATGAAGCCAAATACAAGCACTCGACAATGGAAGCTTGTTTCCGCCACAGAATAAATCAATTTTTAAAAAGAAAAAAAATGTTTAATTGCAACTTTTTAATCTCACAATTCTGACAATAAACCTTTTTTTGTGAGTTCCATTCTTTCATGATTGTCATAAGTCTCACATTTGTGTAATTCAATATTTTTTAGTATTTAAATCAGCATTAAAGCAGTAAACAACCACTAACGTATAAATATTTTCTGTAATGCAGATGAGAAAATTTTTTGCATTACAACATTCTCTTTAAATAAAAAATTATCATTCTTTTAATTTTGTGGCGACGCTTTCTAAAATTTGTGAGTTAATATCTCAATTCTGAGGGAAAAAAAGCCAGAATTGCCAGCATTAATTGCAAGATATCGCAATTCTGACGTTTTTTCAGAATTGCGAGACATAAACTCACAGTTGCGAGTTATAAAATCAGAATTGCAAGATAAAAAGTCACAATTTTTTATTTTTTATTCTTTATTCTGTGGCAGAAACAAGCTTTCATACTCATCAATGAGATTTTTGCAAGATGTTCCCCTGTATTCAACAGTAATATGATCACTGCTTTTACTGCATGATAAAGATCAGCATGAGACTTCTGCTTCTCCTTTAGTGTTTCACTGAAGAAAACACAGTCATATATGTTTGGAAAGACGTGTGTGTGTGTGTGTGTGTGTGTGTATGCGTGAGAGCATGCGTGAATGATGACAGAATTTACATTTCAGGAGAAAGAGGAAACAAAGCCCTTTCAATAGCCCATTGATTTTTTTGGCAAACTTTCTTTAACAAATTGACAAATGAGTTTCAAAATATCCTCACTTTACGCAACGAGTCTGCTAATGTGTTCAAGTACAGACATCTGCCATCATTGCTCAACTTACCGCTATTTTTCTTAGATGGCTCCAGAAGTGGGCCCTCAGCAGTGGGTTTGGACTTCTGAAAGAGTTGAACAATTTAATATGGCAGATTTCATTATTAATGCATAACATGAAATTCAGGTTACATAAATGAATATGAAGGTCCAAATGTCAGTTGAAGGTCCAAATGTCAGTTTCAGTGCAGCTTCAAAGAGCTCTACACGATCCCAGGCGAGGAATAAGGGTCTTATCTAGAGAAGCGATCGGTCACACACTTAAAAAAGTACAATTTATATACTTTTTAACCACAAATGCTCGTCTTGCACTGCTCTGTGATGCATCACAGAGCAGTGCAAGACGAGCATTTGTGGTTAAAAAGTATATTATTTTTATTTTTTTAGAAAATGGCCGATGGTTTCTCTAGATAAGACTCTTATTCCTCGCCTGGGATCGTGTAGAGCTCTTTGAAGCTGCACTGAAACTGACATTTGGACCCCAGTGAAGTCCACTATATGGAGAAAAATCCTGGAATGTATTCCTCAAAAACCTTAATTTCTTTTCGCCTGAAGAAAGAAAGACATGAACATCTTAGATGACATGGGGGTGAGTAAATTATCAGGAAATTTTAATTCTGAAGTGAACTAATCCTTTAAAGTCACCATGAAATCAAAATGGACAATGCTTATTTTTTTATGGAATATTGCAGTGTTTATTAAAAATGCCTTGTAACCTTTAATCAAAATAACTTCTTGTTTTACTCAGATATCCATTACAACAGGGAAGAAAAGGCAATCGCCTTGAACACAGTCCTTAATATTTCCACTTTGTTACTTCCTTCTTATGAACATTATATTTTAGAGATTTTGATTATTTTTTGAAACATTATAATGACCAGAAAAAAAATTTTTTACTTTAATGCCAATTACATGCTTTTTCAGATGCACTTTAGAAGCCAAATTATCAAATTTAGAGCATATCAAAACAACTATATTATTGCCGAATTAATTTGGCATAGTATTTGGATGTTTAGTAACTGAACACTATTTACGCATGTTATTTATTGTGTGCAGCGTCATATAAATGTTCAATAAAAGGCTGCAATGGCAAAATAAATAGTAAAAATAACAATAAATTCACTTGTCTCACTTGAGGTTTGTGCATCTTCCTCTCTGCAGCTCCTTTGGGGCCCCGTGTGGATGCCCTTCCTGATCCTCGGGCTGGTTTCATCATGAAAAGCTGCACAGAAAAACATAAACTGAGTCTATAAAACTTAAGGGAACCTCCAGTTAACATTTAAAACTTCTCTCTATAGATGCAAGATCCTAGAAAATCAGGTAAGGTAAAAATATAACACACATACATTCACGTCGAAAGGCCCTTTACAGTGCATGTACACAAATATGAAAAAGTATAAAGACACAGTCAGGTTAAAGGCCCGTTCACGCCAAGCTGAAACTGTGGTTGTTGGTGATTCATATAATGGAAGTCAATGGGTGCCGTCACTTTTAGAGTCAAAAACACATATGCAGGCAAACAACATTAATACCCGTAACTACTGATGATACACTGAGGTCTTATGAAGCGAAACAATCAGTCTGTGCAAGAAACTGAACATTATTTCCAACATGAAGACCTCAATGAATCATCAGGAGCCTCGGGAATTAATTTTGTTTTGCCTGCAGATGTTTTTTGACTCTAAAAGTGACGGCACCCATTGACTTCCATTATATGAACCACCAAGGACCACGGTTTCAGCTAAAAATCTTCTTTACTGTTCTACTGAAGAAAAAAGACACCTACATCTTGGGCCGCTTTTTGGGTGAACTATCCCTTTAAATCAGAATAGATATATTTACAGATTAAATACATATTTAGAGTATTATGGATATGAATAAATACTTTTTTTTAAGGAAAGCCTTTTCAGTTGCCCATTGATTTTTTAAAGCAAACTTTCTCTCCAGCTAACAAATTTATGTTGTGGGAAAAGTGATTTGCAACGTTTCTAAAACGTTAAAATGTCCAGTTTTCTTGTCGTGTTATTTAAAAGGTTATGATAATGTTACTACTAACCGTATTTTTACTCACAATATAACATTCTTTTAATGTTTATTTGTAATATTCCAAGGTTAACATTAACATTCATCAAATACAGAATATTACGAAAGTGCCGTTCTCAGAACGTTTTCTCAACGTTATGAGAACATTCAAGTAAAAACCATCATGAAGAACGTTGTTCTAAGATCATTTCTCTCAACATCATGAGAACGCATATCAGTTATTAATGTTATAAGATAAATGTTATTTAAATAACATTTATATACAAAACATCAGTGAAAGTTGTGGGAACGTTCTTTTTTTAGCTTGGGTTATACCATAGTATTCTTTGAAGTACCATGGTAATGTTATATGAATATGATGTACATATTTGAGAATATTTCACTATGTGTAAACTTAAAGAGATCGACGCGACGCGTCAAATCTAGACAGCTTCGTTTATTAATGGAAGCATCTGCTTTTATCGCGTCGCGTCGCTCACGGTTAGTTTAGAAACAGCTCACAGAAAACATGCTGAGGTAAAACCGTAACGTTTTGGGACTTATTGTGCGCTCAAAACAAACAAAACGCGCGAATCAATCGTCTATATACGACACGTCCACCGCGACAGCATCTTCAATACTCACCAGACTCGCGCCACACGATTCAAAGCGGGAACTGAACTGCGCATGCGCTAACAGAACTGACACTTCATTGGCTCCTTCTCGTACCACGTGCTGTTGTTTGATAACTTTCTTTTCATTAAATGTTCTCGTTTGCATTAATTTTTATATTAAATCTGTATTACAATTTGAACATAAAATGTATTTTATATAAAACAAAATAATATGGAAGCTCATTTCCACCACATAAAAAAATGTTTTGGTAAATCTTAATTATGACATGATGCCAAGTTATGTTTATGACACAAGTCGATATTACAACATAAAAAGTTAATATTATGACATACTAAGTCATATGACATACTATGCCATAACTTTGACTTTTTATTCATAACTGACATTTTATATTTGTCATATTTTATATTTTTGACATAAAAAGCCAATATTATGACGTACTAGGCCATCATTTTGACTTTTTATTCATAATTGAAATAAAAAGTCATACTTATGACAAAAAAAAATCATAATTATGGCATGCCAAATCTTAATTTTCTACTTATCTACTAATTATCATTCACAATTTCGACTTCTGTAATATTTATTACTTTTTATCCCATTATTATGACTTGTCATAATAATGGGATAAATAATGACGTGTCATAATTATGATTTACAAAAGCATGATTTTTTTCTTATGTGGCTTCCATAAAATACAGCGTAGTGTCCCATATACAAAACAGCTCAACCCAAACTACAAAGAAACCACATTTATTTGCCTTACATATTGTATTTAACATTTATACAGCACTTAACATTTTCTCACAGAAAACTCCACGTTTGATAAAAGAGCATATCAAGTAAACAGGTGATCACATTGTGTGTCTTCTATCACTTGTGTTATGAAACCTGCACAGTCTTGCAGAGCGTGTCTGATAAGTAAATGACAGACCACTCAAAAGCGAAGTGATAACATTCAGGATATTAGCACACCACATCCTGCTCATCTTATGATGTCTGCTGACATAGTTCTGAGGTGTTCTCTCAAACACACTACACCCTTTTAGGGTAGTAAAACTTCCCAGCGTAGCGTCCGTGATTGTGAATGTCGAACGGGCTGAGGACTTTGCGAATGCCCAGCATGTTGGCCCGCGCGACCCTCTGGAAGGTCCAGGGGTTTTGGTTGTTGGTCTCGCGTTCGGCCTGTTCCTGATGCAGCGCCGCTAGACTCTCCCTGCTCACCACCTTCACCAGAAACACAAACAGAAGTGACCATTTACTGAGTGCTTGTACAAATCAAAACTCGTTTCTCAGGAAAACTTTCCACATTTAACCTATAAGTTTGGGTTCACACTTCTGATTGATTGATTGATTGATTAAAGTTTATCATGGCGGTCAAAACTTAACTTTTAATGAAATGAATGTACTATATTTTAATTCTATAATATTTAATCTTTAATATTTTGTTTTGAGGGGATTTCATGGTAAGTAAACAATATTTACTTCTAATTTATGCACCATTTATTTCTGTATTAAATAATACAAATATCATAAATACTGAATTAATTGGGGAAAAAAGACAGTATAAATTGTTTTTAATTTAAAAACAGAGCAAAGGTTTTTGAAATGAATGTACTATAACTTAGTCCCATAATATTTATTCTTTTATATTTTGTATTTTGAGGGGATTTCATGGTACTAAACAATATTTACCTCTAATTTATGCGCCATTTATTTCTATGTTTACATTCATGCACTTGGCAGATGCTTTTATCCAAAGCGACTTCCGTTGCATTCAAGATGCACATTATCAGTTCTTGCTTTCCCTGGGAAACTATGATATTTGTATTTTATATAATTATAAAATAATACATATCATAAAACTATTTATACAGCTTCTTTTCAATTAATGCAGTATTTAAGTTAAAAATAAAGCATTTTTTAAATGAATGCACTATAAATTATTCCCATAATATTTATTCTTTAATATTTTGTAGAGATTTCATGGTACTAAACAATATTTAATTCTAATTAATGCACAATTATATATATATATATATATATATAATTGTGCATTATATAAAATATTATTATTTCTATTCTATTTATTTCTATATATATATTTATTCTTTAATATTTTGTATTTTAAGAGGAATTGATGGTACTAAACAATATTTACTTCTAATTTATGCACCATTTATTTCTATATTAAATAATACAAATATCATAAAAACAATTTATACTGTTTTCCCCCAATTAATTCAGCATTTAAGTTAAAAATGTTTTTGAAATGAATGTACTTTAATTTAGTCCTATAATATTTATTCTTTAATATTTTGTATTTTAAGAGGAATTGATGGTACTAAGCAATATTTACCCTTTAATTTATGCACCATTTATTTCTATATAAAATAATACAAATCTCATAAAAACAATTTATACATTTTTTTCAATTAATGCCATATTTAAGTTAAAAATAAAGCAAATGTATTTAATCTAATTAAAAAAAATAGTGCTGGTGGAAATAAATAAAATCATATGTAATATCAGATAAATATATATAAACATATAAAAACCTTTACAGTCTATGATAAAAACAGATAAATATATAAACAGAGTTGTGCAGTCCCTAGTTGTTGAGAACAGTGTTTTCAGACATAATTACTTGTTTTTACTAGATTTGCATTTAAATATATACTTATCAAAGACATTTTTGTCAAAGTTCAGATTCTTCTTGTTTGAAATGTCAGTTTTTGCAGTTATGATTACAGTCAATTGTGTCAGAAAGAAAAAAAAAGCATTTTGTTAGCAATAATTTGCATTAAAATTTAATCAAAAATTCAAGTAAAACACTTTTAAAAAATGTAAACATAGGGCTACCAGAGGGTTAAGAGCACTAAATAAACACGCAGCATGTTCTCTGAGTAAATGTTACGCAACACTTTCCTCACACTTTTGCCACATACTTTTGCAGGAACAGCCGATTATGAAAAAGCATAAAGAGGAAGTTGTGTGGGTGAAACTGAAACTGCTCAGAAGAACAAACCTTGGCTGGAAAGGGCAGCTTCTTGGCCACTTCTGTAAGCACCGCCTCCACCTCACCCAGCTCGACGCGACCTCCGACCTCTACTACCAGCCGGCCACATTTCACCGGAGTCACGTAGTGGTCGATGGCACCTTTTCCGCCGCCCATGCGCTGACCCAGTCCTTTACGGGTGATGGGTTTGTGAGGGGCCCTGAAGCGCCACAGGGCAAACGTGGTGCTGGGATCAATGCGGCGGTTGATGGTGAGCCGCATCATCTCCATGTGACCCCAGTGCAAGTATCCGCCACCCAGAGCCTACAGACAGAGAAGTGCAACAATAATGTGATTATTTACACACATGAACCATGTCAAAATAAGATGCGATGATGTAAAGATACGGACCACAATGCCGTACTGTCCTTTGGTGAAGGTATTGGCGCTTTTGGCCGGCCCCTGGATGTCACGCAGCTTCTTCATCTCCTTCTTTGCTTGTTTCAAATTCGGGACCTTTTCTAGGAATTTCAGTTTCGGCTTCTCTGGAAGAACAACGTCTGTGAGGGAGAAAAACACACAGTCAATCGCTGCACGATTCATCAAAATAAAACACAATTAACAGCGTTTAACTGGTTAAGCTGATGCAGAAAGAACTATCATTACTGCTGAAGTCTGGTGGAACTTCATAAGTCCTCAGTCCCGCTGACAGGACCTTCATGTTTTTCTGCAGGACATCTGAAGAAAAAGAGTTCAGCTGCTAGTTAACAGGTTCAGTGGGTAAAATATCATCAACCACATCTGAAAGTGAAAAGTGAAAGTGAAGTGACATGTGGCCAAGTATGGTGACCCATACTCGGAATTTGTGCTCTGCATTTTACCCATCCAAGTGCACACACACAGTGAACACACACACACCGTGAACACACACACACACACACAAACACCGTGAACACACACACACACACACACACCGTGAACACACACACACACACGTACAAACACACACACACACACAGCAGTGAACACACACACACCGTGAACACACACCCGGAGCAGTGGGCAGCCAATGCTGCAGCGCCCGGGGAGCAGTTGGGGGTACGGTGCCTTGCTCAAGGGTCTCACCTCATGGTACTGAGGGTGGAGAGAGCGCTGGACATTCACTGACAATCTCTGCCGGACCTGAGACTCGAACCCATGACCTTTGGGTTACAAGTCCGACTAACTATCTATTAGGCCAAGTTATATATCTGACAAGTGCTTATTATAACCAAGTACACCAGGGTGTGAATCAGGTATATACAGTCAGTTTATATAACACACACACACACATTATATATATATATATATATATATATATATAAAATCAGTAATGCTGCAGACTAATGCAAACCAGTACTGTACTGGATTACCATATTCATGGTAAGATAGTAAGAATACCATGTACACGTCCAAAAACCACGGTTTCGCCATACTATATGTCATTTTATTTGTTAGTGATACTAATGGAAGATAAAACAATTAATATATGTAACATAATTGGTCTTAAATATACCTGGCTGGCTTGATGTCCGGACAAAGCCCAAAAACACGTTCCTTAGTGCTGAGAACATGACTGATTCTAGAGTTTAATTATATATACGAAATATAAACATGTATAAATCTTCATTTCTTCTAATTATAATTCATAGCAGAGTCTCGCGGATCCACAAGGTCGCTGCCATGTTTGATCAACATCCGGTGCGTCGGTGAAAGTCAGCCGGTGGATGCAGACGCGCGCATGATCCGTTCCGCGTGTTTATGATTCATTCGAGTTTTTATTCCAGATGGTGGTAGTTTGAAAGTAAGCAAATGAATAAATAAATAAACTAAGCTATTAAATTTATTGTAAAAAGTTAAAGTAACTGAAAGTGCAATAAAATCAGGACAAACTACCATACTACTTTATCTCTCCAGTATATATAAAAATTAAATTGTGCACAGTATGCATACTTTGTGCACGCAATTTCCCGATGTCCTACTACTTTTGTCAAAATGTGCACGTGCATAATATATCCAACATCTGTAACGTTTCTTTCTTAAACAGTTATTCTACCAAAAGAGACATTGTACACACACACACACACAAAAAAAAATGGCATATTTATTTTCTGAGATGATAAACTGCAGTTTGATGCACAATTTAACATGTGAAGCCACGCCCTAATGACGATCAGCGACACCTGTCACATCATTTACATATTTACACATCTCAGCAGTCAGGAAGAGAAATCAGGTAAAACTTTATCTAGTTCTCAAACTACAGTGTTAACTATAGGTAATATTTCTCAGGTAAATCTATAAAACAAATGCTTTAATTTGCAGTGCAATGATGAATTATAGATTATAAAGCATATTTTCAAACAGACACACTACCATCAAAAGTCTCTTCTGCTCACTAAGGCTGCATTTATTTGATGAAAAATACATTAAAAATTCTGAAATATTATTAGAATTTAAAACAGCTGTTTTCTATGTGAATATATACAGTAGTAAAATGTAATTTATATCCAGTGATCAAAGCTGAATTTTTTTTGACATGATCCTCCAGAAATCATTCTAAATTTTGTGCATATTCATATCTCAGGTCCCATAAGATGTTGGAGGCAAGCCAAAATCCGATTCAATCCGATTTTCCGTACTCATTTTCCGAGGACGGTCACCTGCGGCACAGAGAAACCTCCGAACCCTACAGGTTTACTTTCAAACTACACGACGCCCGTGAAACCGAGCGGGAGCATCGGAGCCTGTGTCTCTACATCACCCAGCACGTGTACGGCCTCTTAGAAAGGAAGTTTCGGCTTATCAGGGAGAATCTGGAGGACAGCAGTTTTGTATTCATGAGTCCAGGAGCACTGGAGCATCCTGGGAGTCTTTTGGTTCTGATCCAGGATTGGGGAACGGTTCGGAGCGGCGTGTGGAGCTGGAAGCTCGCGGCCCACGACGGTCTGGAGCGAGGCAGTCAGATCCCGTACCTGCGCTGGGCTTTGCTGGAATCATGTGCCGTTCTTCTGACGAACCCCAACGAGAGCGTGCGAACTCAAGAACATCACGTCCGGTTGGTTTGGGAATGCTTGGTTTCTCAGAGTTCTGCAGAGCACGTCTTTGTGGTCGCACACGGATACGGAGGCCTGGCTTTTGTGGATCTGCTGTGCCATCGGCTGGAGGAGGTTCAGCGGCGTGTGAAGGCTGTGGCTTTCCTGGATTCGTCCCACAGCCTTTGGCACCAGCCGTTGGGAAATTCTGGACGTGACTGGCTGAAATCCCACTCCAGAACATGGATTCTCAGCACGAAGCCTCTGAATCGCTCCGTGGGCTCACTGAAGGCTGGTTGCACGCAGATGTCCGCAGGTACTCAATGCCACGACTCTGCGCCCGCCGTCTGCATGGAGTCTGTGTTCCGCTTCTTCGCCAAGATGATCAAACCTAAAGCCGCACCGACTCCCTTCGAGATCATCACCAGGAGCAAGAGCCGTGCGAACGAGCAAAATAACAACGCTGATCACTGACCAAATCTCTAATAAATGTCTTTGCATCACAATGATCATTTCTGTCCTTTACATTCTTGTTTTTGTATGGAATATTGCAGTGTTTATGATAAATGATTTATCGGTGCACATCATTGTGTTAAAGGGTTAGTTCACCCAAAATGAAAGGTGCTAGCATATTTTAACATGTTGCTAGCATGATTTAACACACTGCTAGCATGTTTTAACATATTGCTAGCCTAATTAAATGCTTTTAGCATGTTTCTAACTTGACATAGCACATTGCTAATGTTTTAGCACATTAGTATGTTTGTAGCATGATGTAAGTGCTAACATGTTTCTAACATGATTATCACACTGCTAACATGAATTAGCATTATTTAGTATGGTACAAGCATGTTTCAACTAGCATGATTTAATATGTTGCTACCATGTTTCCAGCATGTTTAGCACATTGCTGACGTTTTAACATGTTAGCATAGTTTAATGTTTTTAACATGATTTAACACATTGCTAACATGTTTTAACATGATTTAACACATTGCTAACATGTTTTAACATGATTTAGCACATTGCTAACATGTTTTAACATGTTTTAACATGATTTAGCACATTGCTAACATGTTTTAACATGTAGTTAGCATAGTTTAATGTTTTTAACATGATTTACCACATTGCTAACATGTTTTAACATGATTTACCACATTGTTAACATGTTTTAACATGTTTTAACATGATTTAGCACATTGCTAACATGTTTAACATGTTATTAGCATAGTTTAATGTTTTTAACATGATTTAGCACATTGCTAACATGTTTTAACATGTTTCTAACATGATTTAGCACATTGCTAGCATGTTTTAACATGTTTCTAACATAATTTAACACATTGCTAACATGTTTAACATGTTGTTAGCATAGTTTAATGTTTTTAACATGATTTAGTACATTGCTAACATATTTTAACATGTTGCTTACATGATTTAGCACATTGCTAGTATGTTTTAACATGTTTCTAACATGATTTAGCACATTGCTAGCATGTTTTAACGTTGCTTACATGATTTAGCACATTACTAGTATGTTTTAACGTTTCTAACATGATTTAACACATTGCTAACATGTTTTAACATGTTGCTTACATGATTTAGCACATTGCTAACATGTTTTAACATGTTGCTTACATGATTTAACACATTGCTAACATGTTTAACATGTTGTTAGCATAGTTTAATGTTTTTAACATGATTTAGCACATTGCTAACATGTTTTAACATGTTGCTTACATGATTTAGCACATTGCTAGCATGTTTTAACATGCTGCTAGCATGATTTAATGTTTCTAGCATGATGTAGCACATTGCTAATGTGTTAACACATTAGTATGTTTTTAGCATGATGTAAAGTAACTGCTAACATGTTTCTAACATGATTATCACATTGTTAACGTTTTAGCATTATTTAGTACGGTGCAATCATGTTTTAACATTTTGCTAACATGATTTAGTATGTTGCTAGCATGTTTCCAGCATGTTTTAACACATTGACAAAATGTTTTAACATGTTGCTAGCATGATTTCATTAGGCAGCAACGTCATTGCACCTTTTGAGGTCCACAAAGGTAGTAAAGACATCGTTAAATTAAATCAATGTGACTGCAATGGTTCAACCTTAACTACCGTAACCTTATTGAAAAGTGTTACATACCTTAAATAGTGTAAAATGGAAAAAAAAAATGTCATGAATCTTCTACAGTTCAGTGTGAATCAATATGCTTTATTTTAAAAACATCATACAAAAATGACGACACAACACAAGACGACACAAAACAAGTATGGCGTAATAAATACTTAAGACTGTCGTTTCCACAGGAAACTCTACATTCTCTCGCTCAGACAAACATCTGAAAGCTCACTTTAGTCTCCGTCAGTGACTCTATTACTGCTGCTAGATGTCGTGGTACAGCAGATCATATTTGGGAACGTTTCTCGGGTCAGTCGGGCTTCGGACGATCAGTTTTCCTCTCATGGCACCGCGATAGATCACTTCAATCAGATCCATGAAGTTCTGTTTGGTTTTGAAGTTTCCCACAAACTTGGTATGATCTGGAGATCTGAATGTGTGGAAATACATCAAAATCTGAGAGGAGTGATATTAATAACCTGATTCAAATATCAAGGAAGCAGTTGATTTATGAAGAGGAAACTAGATGAGGAAAGTCTGACGACAGACTCTGATGTTGGCTTGACAAAGCCTTGTCTGAAAGTCTGAAATCACTTTGAAAAGCTTGAAGTTTGAAGATTTTACTCAAAGAATGTTTTCTAGCACGTTTCTAACATATTTTAGCAAGTTGCTAACTTAATGTAACACATTGTTAACATGTTTTTGCTAGTTGCTAATATGTTGCTAGCATGATTCTAACATGAATTAGCACATTAAGCATGATTTTATATGTCCCTACATGATTTAGCACATTGCTAGTATGATTTAACACATTGTTAACATGTTTTAACATGTTGCTAGCATGATTTAGCACATTGCTAGCATGTTTCTAACATGATTAAACATGTTGCTAGCATGTTTGATAGTTGACACATTGCTAATGTTTTAGCATGATTTACTATGGTGCTAGCATGATATAGCACATTGCTATCATGTTTCTAGCATGATTAGCACATTGCTAACGTTTTAGCATTAGATTTAATACGGTGTTTCAACATGTTGCTAGCATGATTTAGCATGTTGCTAACATGTTTCTAACATTATTTAACACATTGCTAGCATGTTTTAACATGTTGTAAACATGATGTAGCACATTGTTAGCATGATTTAGTATGTTTCTAGCATGTTTCTACCATGATGCAGAACATTGGTAACATGTTTTAAAATGCGGCTATGTTTCTATCATTATGTAACTGCTAACATTATTTAGCATGTTACGAACATGATTTAGTATGTTGCTAGCATGATGTAGAACATTGCAAGCATGTTTTAACATGTTGCTACCATGATTTAGTATGTTTCTAACATGTATCTATCATGACGTAGCACACTGCTAACATTTTTTAACCCTGCTGCTATGTTTCTACAACAATGTAACTGCTACCATGTTTATAACATGTTTAACACATTGCTAAAATGTTTTAACATGATTTAGTAACGTTTTAACATGTTTCTAACATGATTTAGCACATTGCTAGCATGTTTTAATGTTTCTAACATGATTTAACACATTGCTAGCATGTTTAACATGTTGCTAGCATGATTTAATGTTTCTAGCATGTTTCTAGCATGACGTAGCACATTGCTAATGTTTTAGCACATTAGTATGTTTTTAGCATGATGTAACTGCGAATATAATTAATACATTGCTAACATGTTTTAGCATTATTTAGTACAGTGCAAGTGTAGCCCCTCCAGTTCGCACCTGCCCGCTCCAAGCGGGACGCGAACCCTGGCCCGTCCGCATGGGAGTCAGACGCTCTAACAAGGAGGTTAAAGGCTGCAACCTCTAGCGTCAGTCGCTAGAGCATCTCTTGAGATCAGGTGAGTGAGGTTTACACGCACAGCACTTAACAACCTACGTCTGTTACACAAGCATGTTTTAACATTGCTAACATGATTTAGTATGTTGCTAGTATGTTTCAGCATATTGTCAACATGTTTTAAAATGTTGCTAACATGATTTAAGTGTAATCTAGGATATGTTATTAAAACATTAGAATTGTTGCATGGGTTGAAACATACCTTTAGTAACAAAAACAAGCGGTTTGAAAAATTGCTGACACTGCAACATGTGCTAACCAGACAGACCACCATTTTGGAAATGTTGCCATGGCAACAAAACTGCACACATTGTGACATGACTGAACCTGTGTGTTCCTTTATGTCACTTAGGGACTTCCTGAGTTGAAAGTGAGGGATAATGCTTTAAAAAGACCTTTCCAGATAATCGCCAGTGTTTGTGACACCCGTGTCACTGCGGGTTCTTATGGGTTAAGCATGTTTTAGCATGATTTAGCATTTTGCTAACATGTTTCTAACATGATGTAGCACATTGCTAGCATGATTTAGTATGTTTCTAGCATGTTTCTACCATGATGCAGAACATTGGTAACATGTTTTAAAATGCGGCTATGTTTCTATCATGATGTAACTGCTAACATGATTTAGCATGTTACGAACATGATTTAGTATGTTGCTGGCATGATTTAGCATGTTGCAAGCATGTTTTGCTACCATGATTTAGTATGTTTCTAACATGTATCTACCATGACGTAGCACACTGTTAACATGTTATAACCCTGCTACTATGTTTCTACCACAATGTAACTGCTACCATGTTTCTAACGTTTAACACATTGCTAACGTGTTTTAGCATGATTTAGTATGGTGCAAGCATGTTTTAACATGTTGCTAGCATGTTTTATTATGTTTCTAGCATGTTTCTACCATGATGTAGCACATTGCTAACAAGTTTTAGCATGTGGCTAGTATGTTTCTACCATAACTGCTAACATGATTTAATATGGTGCAAGCATGTTTTGCTAGCATGATTTAACATGTTTCTAGCATGTTTCAGCACATTGTCAGCATGTTTTAACATGATTTAGCATGTTTCCAGCATGTTTCAACACATTGTCAGCATGTTTTAAACATGTTGCTAACATGATTTAGTATGTTTTTGTACCATGTTTCTACCATGATGTAACACATTGCTAACATGTTTTAACACACTGCTGGTATGTTTCTACACTGATGTAACTGCTAACATGTTTCTAACATGATTAACACATTGCTAACCTGTTTTAACATGTTGCTAGCATGATTTAGTATGTTTTTCTAGCATGTTTCTACCATGATGTAGCACATTGCTAACATGTTTTAACATGTTTCTACCCTGAAGTAACTGCTAACATGTTTCTAACATGATGAACACATTGTTAACATGTTTTAGCATGATTTAGTATGGTGCAAGTATGTTTTTTAGTATGTTGCTAGCATGTTGCTAGCATGTTTCCAGCATGTTTCAGCACATTGTCAGCATGTTTTAACATGTTTTAGCTTGATTTCACAGTAATGCGTCTTCACTGAAAAGCTCTGATCGTTTCATCTGTCTTGTCAAACACAGGTTTCGGAAACATTGTCTCAGCAGAACTTAAATGTAGTTTTACCAAAAAGTAACTTCTCACTTTAACCACATATCCTGTGCTGGTGCAGAAAACATCCTGTTTCTTTCTGGGTCAGAGCCAAATGATTAATAAGATCAAATGCAAATGAGATTTAGCAGTTCTTGTAAATCTAAATATAAACATAGGACAGATGCTCATGTTCATCAATCCTCACCCGTAGTCGACCTTCATGTGCTGCCCGTTGAAGAAGAACACTGTTGAGGGAATGAAGCTGATGTCGAAGTATCTGGTATAAACCGGCGCCGTGTCCACATCCACCAGATAAACACTCGCCATGTTACTCAGATCATGAGCCGTCTTTGACAGCTGTCAATCAACACAAACATGACTGTATTTACTGTAATACTCTACATGAGAGGAGGCGCTACACATAAAAGGCTACATCGCATCATTTTCATGATTTTACCTTTAAATAAATTAAAACATTGATGTATTAAAATACACACAGACTATATATATGTATATATACATAAAAATATATAAATATATATGTGCTTATTTAATTAAGCATTTAAAAGCTATTAAATATGCAATAATGCAAATATATATATATATATATATAGGAGGGGGGCTATGTCACAGTCTCCAGCTGGACTGCCTTTGATTGCCACCAGAGGGCACTCCACCCCGGACTACCCCTGCATCCCAACGTGCATACTATGCACCCTATCCACCCTAAATAGTATTAAATATAATTTCGCTCTTCCGACTATCCCTCCCATCATTTATATTTAAAGAGCCCACTCTTAAACTCTTAAAGGTTGACATCACTTTTTTTTTTTGGTCAAAGCTTTTTTACATTTCCTAGTTTTATTTGACTTGGAAATCTTTTTCAGTGCTGTGACATGTTTTGTCAAACGCTACCACTTTCTGTTCGTCCTACAAATCAAAACTAACCATCTTTTGCAATATTGCCACCGACCTAATACATTTTTCAAAACCCTCTCCATCGGACTCATCCTGTTCCATCTCTTCCACATCATTTTCCGCTTGATTTCTCGCATTCGACAAAGCAATCCCTTCCTTCTCCTTCTTTCTCAACCAGAACATTCTGTTCAACAGGTACACTTTCACCCATGGTTTCACTTTCACCAGTTTTTTCCCCTGTATTTTCAACATATTTTGAAACTATCACAACATTATCAACAGAAGCTGACTGTTCCAAAAACCCATCAACTACTTCACCATCTCTATTCTTCTCAGCATTTTCATTAACTGCACAATGCATTCGTTCTCCCTGAATAGTAAACTTGCTGCTAGGAACTTCAGTAACTTCTGGCCTTTCTGTATCATGCATTTGTTCATTGTGACGCTCTGCACTTTCAACATGTTCTCTATGCGGGCAACTTATGCCCCACATCCCCACATCCAAAACATTTCATGCTTCCTGAACCGGCATAAACAGTATAATATCCTCCTCCGTGTTTTACCTTAAAGATCATTTTACTGATTCGGAACTTTGAATCTCGTTCATCAAAATGAATGAATCTTTTTTCGAGTCTTTTCGTTCATTTCAGCATAATATAATTAAATTGTTACATGTTAATAGCCAAATTACCCAACACATCTACTTACGCGACGTAGATCATACACCGATCAGGCATAACATTATGACCACCTTCCTAATAATGTGTTAGTCCCCCTTTTGCTGCCAAAACAGCCCTGACCCGTCGAGGCATGGACTCCTCTAGACCCCTGAAGGTGTGCTGTGGTATCTGCACCAAAATGTCGCCGGTTCACCACAGTTCCTTCCTTGGAGCACTTTTGATAGATACTGACCACTGCAGACCGGGAACACCCCACAAGAGCTGCAGTTTTGGAGATGCTCTGACCCAGTCGTCTAGCCATCACAGTTTGGTCCTTGTCAAACTCGCTCAAATCCTTACGCTTGCCCATTTTTCCTGCTTCTAACACATCAACTTTGAGGACAAAATGTTCACTTGCTGCCTAATATATCCACCCACTAACAGGTGCCGTGATGAAGAGATAATCAGTGTTATTCACTTCACCTGTCTGTGCTCATAATGTTATGCCTGATCGGTGTCGAAAAAGAAAAAAGGTATATTGTAACCAAGGCCAAATTATGACAAACAAAAACGATTAATTCATTGCTCCAGGCAATGCAGTCTGTTAGATTACCTCACATCCCGATCTGTCGTTTGTTCTTTTGTCACGTCATATATACATATACATATAAGGATAAGGATTGTTGCAACATACAATTTATTCCCAGTTCATAAGTACCTCAACCGACCATTATGATAATCTTCATTTATTTTGATAATATATGCCTAAGCTTGCCTATTTTTTCCCCAGAAATTTATCATTTATTCAAATTGTGTAAAATAACATGTGAAGACATTACTTTTATATAGACTAATTATTTTCATTGTTTTTATACGCTTTTCATAGCACAAAGGTCTGGGTCGTCTGGGACGCAAAGGCATCTTTTTCCACCTTTTGATCACAAGATGTCGTGTGCACTGTTTTGGAAAGCTTCAAGTAATGAATCTTGTTACCATACAGTTGATCATATGAACGGTTACTTCCTGGTTTTCATTACCTGAGAAACTTTGCATTCGCTCACAAAACTTTTGTGTTCATTCCGAGTGAACGCAAAGTTTCTCGGGGGAATGCAAAATATTTTGTGAGTGAAAGTTTCTCAGGGAACGCTAAACATTTGCAAGAGATCCTACTGATAGACATGTTAAGATCTTGATTAATCTTTCTTTACACTTTAAGCAATTTCAGCGACTTGAAATCCATCCACTCTGTTCACTCTGACACCATATAATACTCTTAGTTTTGTCCAGTTTTAGCCATTTGTTTATTGTCTATTTGCACATAGATCCACATGTATGAGCACACACTAACGGAGCAGAAGTTACACTGCAGCTGTAAGATCAGTCACAATTTAAATCCCCATGCAAATAATGCTTAAAATTATTACACTAAGAAGAAACAACAAACATTACTTATGATATATGAGCTTTACAAATACCTGTGAAGAACATTTTCCTTTTGTTCAAGTAGTCAAGCATGAGGCAAAAAATACCTGAAGTGTGATTTATGTCAAAAACAGCCTATATATAAAAAACGGTGGTCATTAAGTGAACTGCTCATGCTCACACTCGTGAACACATAATGTACAAGAGACTGAATGTGATTCAATGCCCTCATATACTCACAGTGAAGTTTTTTCATCTTTTGCTTAGAAGTAAAAAGACTGTGAGACTATAGTTTGAATGAATTCATCTTCTTTGTATGACACATTGACATTACAGTACACTCTTTCAGCATTATTCTGAATATTGCATGCGTTCATTTCACGTGTCTTTGAACGGAAGAGAGGCTTTCTGGAGTGTGTGTAAACCTCACATCCTTTGGATTTTCCTGGTGAAGCTACAAGCTATAGACAACCTAGTTAAGTTGGGGAAGGTCTCATTTTTTGAGCTTCATTACAAGATGTTCACATATTGGCAATAAAAAAGCGATTAATACAAGAAAATTATTGCATATAGCCTCTATGCTGATTGGTATGCCTTGCAAAGCCTGCGTTTACATTGTCACAGATTATGATTATGTACTGTTGGAGTTGATTCTCCTCATTATTCATCCTGATCCTGAGATTGATTCACTTTATCTTCACTGAAACCTGTTACAAAAACACAGAAAGATTCACAGTAAAAACACCTGGTTAAAAATGAACATAGTGTTGATAATAATGCCCGTTCAAACAAATCTGTGAAAAAATAACTAAAAATGCTGTATTATGCTGCCAGGCCAGTAGTTTGTTGTTGACGTCACTGTTTTTACAAATTTGTGTTTATGATATAGGAATCGTTTTCAAAAACTTGTAGTGTAATACTTACATGTTTGGTTATTTATACTTCTTGCAGTAACAAAACAGCTACAGCCCAAACCAGCAGACCAAAACTGGCACCACATATGCCTGATACAGCAGCTGAGGAACCTGAACCTGTAATGATAAAGACAGACAGTCATTAGGGTGAATAAGTCTTTAATACCATCATTCAGTCATTTCAGAAAACCTATAGCATGAACTTCTGTAGTGAAACTGTCCTAAATTTGCAAATAATAGTGAACTGATTCAAAGAGACAATCATAAATGGCAACATTAAAAACGTTAAAGCTCTTCTGTGACAGATCCTGTTTTCACTGCATTATTTAAAACCTGTTGGTCTTCTTATATTTAACATACACTTGAAACACAAATCTAAGTTTCTATGTGAAATAATGTTTCGGAGTGTCTATTTACACTAAGTGCAAATAGCGTCCCTTGTTGGCAAACACTATTTACACTAACTCCGCCCACCAATGTCTTGTTGGGTCACTCAACACACAGAATTCAGCATCTTCAGTGGTGCAGCAGTAGCGAGTAACGCTGCATTCACACGGGGCGTTGGCATCAGCGCTTGATGGAGGGCGTGTCTGAAGCCTGTGCTGATGCAACCGTTATAGTGATAACAGCCAATCACATTACTTTCCGGTGTTGCATGAATGCAATTGGCTGGGTCTGCGCTAGGGAATTTGCATAAGGCGATCAGATTGGCTGACGCCTGTGTTGGCGCTTGAAAAGAACATTCTGCCGCGAGCAACACAAGTGAAGCGACGCGACGGAACCCCACAATTCAGTTCTGCAACGTGTGACATCACCCATTCAAAGTAAATGAGAAGCGTTAATGCCAATGCGCCGTGTGAATGCAGCGTAAGGCTCGCAGAACTGGCTTTTAACACGATCAACGCGGGTTCGAATCCGTCTTTTGCCGAGCTCGCATTTATTTTCAATAAAAATGAAAATAATGTTCTAAAAGTGGAAATAAACTGCGAACGAGTGTTCAATAATATTAAAAGTGTTTATTGGGTAGGGTTAGGGGAAGGTGTAGGGAGGGTTTTTATTCTCCCAATAAGGCAGCATCCATTTAATAATTGTAATAAATATAATCATTTACACTCTGTGATATTATTGTTCCTGTTAATGTACAAAAATACTGAGGTGCAAATAGTATCTGTCAATATAAAGTATAGATAGCATCTAATTACTATTTTCTCTTATTGCAAAGAACTTTTACATGGTGTAAATAGAATCTATCGATATTTTCACCTAGTGTAGAATATCGCTAAGAAAATGTTGCTTTTGTCTCTTAGTGTAAATAGCATCTATATTGTACTTGGTGCAAATAGCCGCTGCCATAAATGTTTTCTCTTCTACAAGTGTCTTGCATAGAAAGATACTGATACTGAAAGGTTTGATCTACTCACTCTTGACCGTAACACTGATTGTCCTCTGTAAGTCGTGTGAGTTGCTGTTCATGTTCAGATGATAAACTCCAGAGTCTGTGGTTCCAGAGTCACTGATGATGACAGATCCAGTCTGAGGATGCAGCTGCAGTCTGCCGTTGAATCTATTATCTCTGTCACGTCTCAGGAATAGTTTAGTCTGTTGATTAAATTCAGCAACGAGATAATCTTCCTTTTTCCATAATATCAGATCATATCCCTGAATTTCGGTAACATCAGTGTGTAGAATGACAGATTCTCCCTCCTTCACCGACACTGTTTTCACGCCATCTGCGACAGCAACACATATGAAGAAAGTATTATTAAACATTTTTTAATAATTATTTTTTAAACAATTAAGTTTCAGTGAACATTATTCACATTAAAAGTAGTTCATATCCCATATTTTACTGTACTGTTAATAATTATCTTGTTATTTTGTGATTTCAATGACTTGTGATGTATGAATAATGCTGTTTCAGCCAGCAGAAGTGAGGAGAGGTGATGTCTAGGAAAACTTTTAAGTTTTAATGTTTTTATTTGTATACATATGATGTTCTTGAACGGAAGTATGGTATTAGGTTTTAATCGTTCAGGTCTTAGAAAGCATGAAATGACTTTGGTCATGTGTTTTATGAGGTGCCAAGTTGTTATTTATTCGCGTCACAGCTCAAAAAGATTATTTATATTGTACGATACTGGAAACATTTGAACATAAAAAGAATAAGCATTTTAATACCTATATGAATTCCATAGGTTTGCACATGATAAACAAATGGAAATCCATATAAGCAATTTATTTAAAAAAATCCTGCATGCTTCAATTTGGTTTAATTTTTTACTATAATAGAATTTAACAGAACAGCTACAGTACTCACCACCAACAGTAACACTGAATTTCTTGTGTAAGATCTTTCTGATGCTGTTGAACTCCATTTTATAATCTCCAGACTGATCGATTCTGATGTTTCTGATGGTGATTTCTCGGGTTTGAGCATTTAGATCAACGTTCCTCCATCTTTCGTCAACAGCGCCGTTTAATCCATTAACTTGCGCGAGACCATCGCTGGTTCCGAGGTTTGTTTTCATTTTCTTAATGATTTTACTATCAAAAATGTTCATTAGTATTGACAAATAATACGTCATTTGAAAGTTTAAAGGCTCGAGCATTGATATATATGATCGTAATGGCACAGGAATAACATTTTAAATCGAATCAAGAGTTCCGAACAATACGCAACATCGAATCTGAGAGTTCTGAATTATTTTTGTCCAGTTAAGATGGCAGAAAAATTAAATCATTCAAGCATAGGTGTAGTTTTAATGGCAGTAAAGCTGAGCATGTAATTATTTAAGACATTTTAGTCCAAAAGTGTTGATTTAAGGGGAATATTAATGTCTTCAGGTTAAATAAAAATCACGTCAATTATGAACACCAATGTTGTTTCAGCGGTAAAGGCTCTATTATCATGTTTGCTTGAGCCTCATGAACACAATAATGCTGCTGTATGACAGGCTGCTCTGGATGTTCAAATGTTTGATAGCGTCACAAAACATTTAAACATTTATGGGAATCAACCTACAAGTGGCTCATTTTTAGTTGACTCTGCATATTAAACGGGGACACAACAATGAAAACACGGATTATCTTAACACACATCACTTTACAAATGTTAAAGCCCACATGAATTTAAAAACATACAGTATTTTACTTTTTTATAATGTAATGCACCAAATAAAACGAGAAAATACGGCAGGTCTTGGTTTTATACATCAGAATTGATCGGATGCTGAAAAGTGGGTGTTCCATACCAGAACAGAGCCAGACCTAAATGAGAGTTTGCTGACACAATGTGCGAATAGTTATTTGAAAAGTAGCTGAGAATGCTACACATACCAACATCATGACACATCTCTAATACGCTCATGTTGCCAGCAAACAGAATTCATTTTTCTGCCGCAGTCATGTGGTTTAGCGCACATAGAAAGCCTACGTCTTCCGTTGAACTTTAAGTATTAAACATGGGCAAAGATGTAAATGTTTGCAGACTGGAGGGAAAAGTATATTGTATTTACATTTTTAAAAATGATATCTTGTTCAGACATGTGGCTTTATTGTCACTGATTTTTTAAGCTGCTCTGGCACAGTTTCATATATTTATTCCTAAATGTCTTTTATTTTAAATTAGTGGATCAATACTTTCCCAAATATTTAAGCCTCTCTCAGTGTTTTTCTATAATGATAGAATAAATTCTGATACTTGAACATCAAAGTGACATCTCTCATCTTTCTAAAGAGATCCCAGTTTTGCCTGTAGTCCAGAGCGTTCATGAACTGTGACTGTTTTAGTTTGAGTATGTCAGGTTTGGGTTTGAGCTCAACTACTGGGGGCGACTGTTAACAGGTTAAGAGATCAGTGAGGATGACCTGATCTCCAAACTTCCACAGTATCTGATCATCTCTCTGTATATCAGTATCACCAGTGTGTAGAGTGACAGAATCTCCCTGCATCACTGGCACTGACTCCACATTATCTGTCTCAACAACAAACACATCAAGCCGTTTAAAACAGAGATTAAGCTGTAATTTCCACACAATCACACCTTAAAAGAACAGTGTAAAATCTCAGACTGACAAATTTAATAGTTGTAATATTTGCACACATCTGATTTGGTCATTTATAAACTTCTATGATTTTTTTTTTTTTTTTCTTAAAATTGACAACAACAAAAAATAACACAAACCTCTTCAGGGATCTTAAACAATAAAAGTACTTGTAATAATAATTCCACAGCATCTAAACTGTTCACAGACAACTGACTGACATGATTTACTCACCATGGACAGTAACTTTGAATTTAGTCAAATTTGCAAATGTGGATGTCTTGAAGTCTACACTATAATCTCCTGCATGTTCAGTTCTGATGTTTGTGATGGTCAGTGATCCCGTCTGTTCGTCCAGCTTCAGTCCTACTCTGAATCTCTCATCAGAATGGGGAAAAGAAGGGCTTCCATCTTGAATTTTAGCTATGATATCATTACCATACTTCCATATTATCTTACTAACTCCCTGTATTTCAGCAAGACCGATGCGTAGAGTGACAGAATCTCCCTCCATCACTGACACTGAAATCACTTTATCAGAACCAAACACACCTGAGGAACAAACAGAAACAGTGCTGTAAATACAGTATATTGATGAAGGCAATTTCTCAGGCAATCTTACAGTTATATTCCTGTATTGTACTGGTAAATGACAATGTTACACTATATTTGATATTACAGTTCCACATCCTTGTCATTCAAATTCATGCAATGTAAAACATACAAAATGGAATATAGCTGCAAGCAGCAATTATCGGGGTTCAATGTGCATGTAAACACTTACATCACAGATGGAAAAGACCACTTACAACCAATACAGGCAATTTTCAAATTAAATGTATGTGTTTTAATGATTTTTAAGTTATTGAGGTTGAGCCAAAAACCTAGGACTAGTTTGCGAAAGTTGGTTTTTGAAATAATATCCAATATTTAACAAACGATTCAATTGACAAAGGCGGTCCTAGAGGCAAAGTTGCTCAGAATGAGGAGTTCTACCATGTGGTATAAATGTTGTGCAAAAAAATTGCAAAAAACACGAAGGCGCACCCCGGTGGCCAATTTCTTTCGAATTTCTCACAGTCCTCTAGGGCCGTGAGTCAAACAGGCCTGGCGAGTTTCATTCCGATCGGTCTCCGTTCATTGGCCGATGGTAGCCACGTTTTTCGAGATGCACCAATGTCCTCAAAGGCAGTCTTGGCACCTCGGACAAAGACACTGCATGCCTGTCACCGCGTCCTTTTTCACGTGACCACAGAATGAGCTCTTACATAGGTGTGCTGAGTTTGGGGAAAATATCTCATTCCGTTCACGAGTTATAGCCATTTTAGTAAAAGTGGCCCCGCCTACTTCGAACGCTTTGACGGCCCTTAGGGACCGTGAATCGAAAATTAAACTTTTTTTGATAACTATTGACAATCAGACTCCAGAGAATCTCGGTGCACTGGTTTGGTTCCTATCGGGTCAAAAACCTAGGACTAGTTCGCAATAGTAGGTTTTTCAAAAAATCCAATACCCTGATTGCAATTTGTCCGCCTTGAGCCAAGGATTCCAACAATATAAGACACTTGAGCCTACAGCGCTCAAAATTATGTGTAATTTTGAGCGCTGTAGCGCCCCCGTCAGGCCGATCAGGGCAGGATCTGTTAACCCTAAAACACAACACTGTAAAACATTATATGACTAATAAGTTATGACAACATATGTTTTTACTTTACCTTATTAAAATAAGTTAAGCACTCATTTTTTTAAGTCAGTTTAATGTAATTTAAGCTGAAATTATGCGGGTTTGTCAAATATGGACAAACCAGTTAAATTTTTTTAATTATATTTGTAACCCAACGACTGGGTTTGTCCATATTTGACCCAAACTACCCAGCATTTTTAGAGTGTAGTTTCTTAAATAGTTTTAACACCAGTTTTAAAACAGATTTCCTGTGTTGTCTCTTGAAAATTAAGACATGCAAATTGTAAAAAGTATGTGGCTGAAGATCACATGCAAACAAAAATATGCACAAATGAAGAAAAAAAATTGTTATATTAGACAGCCTGAAAGCAGATTGTGTACAAAATAAATAAAAACAAACAAACAAAACAGTGTTACTCTTAAGGTTAAATGTCCCTTAACCAGAATATTTTCCAGTTAAATCTATTCTGAGGTATAAATTTCATGATGGCTCATATTTGGATTTATGTTAATGGTTATAGGGATGGATGTTTTGCACTGACACACAAAGAAAACAAACAAAATGGCACAATGCATAAATTTCATTTTGTGTTTTAATTTAAAATATTTCATATTTATTTACCCTTTTTTGTAATAAACATGTTTAAAAAGGAAGTATTATGAACTTAAAGTAAAACTTAAACTTCTATAGCCTACTTCAATAATTAAAACCCACCCTAGTTAATGTTAAAAGGACCTCAAGCGATGTTGGCAAACTTTACTACCCTACACCATTTCTGGTGTAGATCTAGCCGCTCCTTGCCTGAATGACAGTGATAGTAACTCAACCGAACTAAAGACCAATAGAGAGATTGAGTGACAGAGTGATTTATTTTCGTTGCTATATTCTGTTCCGTTAAAACAGGATGTGTTGCAATCAGTTTTCATGTTCAGCATATGACAGGCTGTCAGCGCCCTCTAGTGTTCACTACCGAACACACACGTGCACAAACTTACCCCCCAAAAATACATTTTTAACGTCGCTGTCATCTGTCATTATCAGGGGTAGACTTGGTACAGTTGGAACAGAAGGACAGCTGAAACACCTTAAATATGTTTCGTGTGCATCGTGAGTCCTCTCTCGTGATTTTTGCTCCACACGTGCATAGTAATTTTCCATGATCAAAGAGAATGCAATGTGTGGGGCAAAAATCGTGCGCAAGTAGGGAAATAAAGTGTTTTTATTGTCCCTCTGTTCCAACTGTACACTTGTACACTCACAATCCTACAAGTTTGTGTTAAAAAAAACTGTCTTGTTTCCGGTTTATATTGGAACCGAAAGTGATGAATAAATAAAAATGAATTTGACTCACCGTCCACGAGTAATAAAACCCAGAAAAGGAAAGTATTGTTCCTCATATTGGTGTCGCTTCTGGTCGCATCTACTGCAGCAGTGATACTGATGATGATGATGATGATGATGATGATGGGCTCGTATCGAACATTGCACGTCACGTGATTTCTTGAGAAAGCGGGTGTGTCACGTCATTATTTCGAAGTGTTCAAAGGTGAACCTCAACTGAAAAGATTTTATATATATATATATATATATATATATGAATTATAATATAAATGTTTGTTTAGTCAGTATCATAATTAAAGTATTAGTTATTTATTTAAACTATTGATTAATGGGGAAAGCGTCTCTTTTAAAGAATCATGATGCTAATACATGTATTAAAATAAGACACAAAAAACAAGACACAACAAATGGGAATATTAAATAAAGACTAAAACATTTTACATCCACATAAAAGCCAAGTGATAAAAAGCGAGATGCGAAACTGAGCCGCGACACCAGCAGCTGTTGCTCGTTCACGTACACAATCACGCGCACCTCACGGAAGCCTCACGGCTTGGCGCACCGCAGAATATCTACACTTAATATTTAAGATAATGAAACGTTAAACACGCGATTCTGTCATGTTTTTCAGACATTAAAGCCGTACGGATCTCAAACGGTTGAAGAAAATGATTCCCGCGCTTGTTTTTTTCTATTTATGTTTTTTCCCTCTGGTTGGTGAGTTTTAAATGTATTTATGGCTTCAGTTTTAGTACATATTAGATATACTATTGTAAAAAAAAATAACGTTTACGTTAGACATTTACATTTAATTTTTACCTCAGAGACCGATGAGATAGAAGTGCCAGTGATGGCGGGAGATTCCTTCACTCTCCGCACCGGTCTGACTGAGATTCAGAGCGACGGTGAGATCGAGTGGAGGTTTGGGTCGAGCAGAACCTTGATAACCACAATAGCGAAAGGGAATATTAAATATGGTGTTGATAAGATATTCACAGAAAGTCTGCAGATCGAAAGACAAACTGGAGATCTCACTATCACGAACGTCAGTAATGAACACAATGGAGTTTATGAACTAAGTATCAATGATGTGTCCGCCAACAAATTCAGTGTCACTGTTTATGGTGAGTATATGTAAATAGTACTAAATCGTTTTCTTGGGTTTGTTTATTTATTTGTTTACCTACTTACTGTGTCTCCAGCTCCTCTACCTGCTCCTGTCATCACCAAATACTTTCCTCAGTGTTCATCATCATCTTCATCAGTGTCCAAAAGTGTGCTGCTGTGTTCAGTGTTGAATGTGAGTCACGTGACTCTCTCCTGGTACAAAGGAAGCAGTTTATTGTCCAACATCAGCATGTCTGATTTCAGCATCAGCATCTCTCTACCTCTGGAGGTGGAACATCAGGATAAAAACACCTACAGATGTGTGCTGAACAATCCCATCAGCAACCAGACCAAACATCTGGACATCAGTGGACTCTGTCAGACACCTTCAGGTAGGACAGTGGTGATACCTCCTCACTTTCTTGTCAACAAGACAGATCAGTGAGAGTAGAGAGGTCAAATTCTGTTTAAAAGAGTGCATTTTTTACACAAGTGCCCATTTCTTTCTACAGACTGGAGTGGAATGACCGAAGCCATAATCCGATTGGTCATCGCTGCTGTGGTGGGCGTGGCTGCACTTGCTGCTGTTGTTGTACTGGTTTATGACATCAGGTCCAGAAGAATTGAACTGGAGTGGAAAATTAAGTTCATCAAACAGTAATAGCATTATAAAACAGGAATAAACAGTCTCTCTTTCATTTGTTTTAAAACAATGTGTTTTTACATTTTATCACAGAGAATATCAGTGTTCATAATGATAATTGTGCATTACTTAATTTTAGATTCTGATTCTAATCCATTATGTGACAACATTTAATAAAAGTTGTGAAATAAGCCTTTGATACACTATAACCGCCATTTTGTCATGTCAGCTGCTGTAACAGCACTCGTCACGTCAAACGTCAATGTTTGAGATGACCAATCAAATCAAAGAAGGTCGACTAGACTAAAAATGCTGGGTTAAAATCAACCATTTGTGGGTTATTTATTTGGACAGACATAAATATTGGACACAACACATGCTGGGTTATTCTGGTTTTATACATTAACCCATTTGCTGGGTTGATTTCTGACGTACTGCTGGACCAGTCAACCTGAGATTAAAGATTTTTCTGTTATAAAATCTGTTATATAGGACAGAAACAGAAACATAATATTTTTCATTCAATGGCAAAGTCAGTCTGTAACAATCATAAAATACTCAGATATTCAGTTATATTTTAGGATGTAAGCAGCCAATGGGAATCTGTGGGAGGAATACTGGTAAAACTGGTATTACATTCTGAAGAGAAAAAATAACACCTCTACCAGTTTTGGCTGTGTGTTCAAAGGTAAAAGTACTAAAAATTAATCATAGCCTTTCTTTGGAAACAAGCGATAAACACAGGTTACTGTTTTGGGGTGTTATTATAAAAACCAGGATGCAAAACTGAGACACGACTTCAGTATTTCAGCTCCTTTGCTCTTATCAGTGCAATGCCGATTGGCTGAGGAGTTTTTCCCCCGTTTGGCTCAAAAATAACAATCATAAAATACTCACTTTTTTAGTAAATGTTATAGGATGTGAGCAGCAAGAACAGCCAATGGGAATCTGTGGGAGGAAAACTGGTATCAGTAGGCTGTTCTCGTTCATTAAACGGCAACTTATACAGAAATAATTTGATAGAAATACAATGTAGTCTAATACAAACCTTCATTTCATTCAAGATCTTTCCCCCTCAGATGGCTTTCTCTCAGAACTGAATACAAAATGACTCTTGACAAATGTACACTCTAAAAATGCTTGGTTAAAAACAATTCAAGTTGGGTCAAATATGAACAAATCTAGCGGTTAAGTTGTTTAAATATTTGACCAACCTGCTGGGCAGTTGTGTTTAACTCAAATATTGTTTAAAAATTACTAAATGGCTGGCTTAAAATGAATGAAAAATGTTATAAATTTAAAATCAGACACAATATATACTAGTCTAGAGGCAGCAATAATAATCAAAAAGTGAACATTTATTAGTAAGCAATTTAATAAATGTTAATTTATTAAACATATAAATGTTAATTTGTAAACCTATGGGTTCATTTTAAGTGAGCAATATAGTCATTTTTAAACAATAGCTGAGTTAAATAAAACTGCCCAGCAGGTTGGGTCAAATATTGAACCCAATCACTGGGTTTGTCCATTTTTAACCCCACTTGGGTTATTTTTAACCCAGCATTTTTTAGAGTGTATCCAGTATTAACCAGTTTGGCACAGACTAGCCAACACTGGGTTACATTGACCCAGCGCTGGGTATGTATATGAGGTGGTTCATCAACTTGTATTGACAGTAAAAATGACCCAGCTGCTAAGTTACAGAAAATCTACCCAGCACCTGGGTAAATATATATATATATATATATATATATATATAAAAAACAAACAAACAATAAAATTACCAAACAGGTTGAACCCACCAAAGATGTTTTTTTGTTTGGTCACTAGGGGGCGCTCCAGCGTCAAATCTGAGGTAGAAAACTGAGTGAATGCAGTGTAGTAAAAATACTATGTAGTTTCATACGATTTTAAACAAAAACTATAGATATAGATAGACGGCTCACTCCTATTACATGTGAAAGGGAGAAACTGCACTGCACAATATGGCAGAATAGGTTCCGCCTACTAAGTAAAAGAGCCAATCGCTGATTGGTAAAGTCATTGCGTCACTGCAGCTGCCATTAGAAGCTCCGGTTACGATAGAAACCTGAGACTCGCACATAGGACTGCACATGCGCATTGGCTGGTCTAGCCTGAAAAATAAGCTTTTTTAACGCTATTTGAGCATAAGAAACAACATTTACGGGACAGTTCATGTCAGATTTTGTTGCTGATTTGAATTATGTTATTTAATTGTGAGTTCGGCAAGCGAGTTTTCATGATTCCCCCATTCAAACAGATCAGACTTGAGTTGCATCCCAAATGACGCACTATACACTATGCACTTCTATTTACTTACGCACTATGTACTCATCCATGTAGTGCGTGAATTGTATAAGGTTATTTTGTCATTTAACAACGGAGTCTGATACCCCCTCCCCCTCCGCTACGTAATTAAAGCTGCAACAGCTGAGTGAATGAAGTGTCCAACATTCCACACTTCATTTTTTCCGTTAATTTAGTGCATCATCCGGGTATTTAAAGTGCACTTTTTCTTTTTGGAATTTTCAGTGTGAACGCACTACTCGCTCTATTTATACTTAAAAACGTCATAGAATAGTGCATAAGTACGTGAATTGGTGCTCGGAGGCGCTGCAAATATGGCCGCCGAGTGAAGGGACTTTGTTTTAAATCATAATATAATAAGACACAACAAAAATAATAAAACTGTACGATAGTGTCGTCAACCCAGAAATGAACAAGAAAAAATAGTGTGCAGAATATCTGGGCTGAGTGATGAATTAAATATTAATAGGGAATGAATACACCATCCGAACGCTAAAAGCTCACTAAGTGCTTGATAACAACATTAAGGGTCAGTTTGTGTCTGCTGAGATACTGTCATACGTCTCTACAGGATGTGGTCTTGTTGAGAGGTTTTGTTAATGCTATTGTTGCCTAGCCAGTGTCTATAACTGCAGTGAACAGATGCTGAAAATAGGAACCAAGCCAATCTGCAGATTTCGATAAGAGAACAGATTTCCTTTTAAGATGACTTGCATTCAGTGAATGTTAATCTTAAAACAATTCTAAACATGATTACAGGTTTGTTTGGACTACTGGAATTCAAAGTGGGGAAAAAAGAGAAATGAGAAGCAAAATGAAGAACCGAAAAAAGACAACACCACAAACGATCACAAAATCAATGTCTGATGTTTAAGGACTTTGTTTTCTGATATAATCAGGGTTGCCAGGTTTCCACAACAAAACTAGCCAAAACGCATTTCAAGGGGGGACCCCTGGTAAAAAAAATCGCATTTCAGGGGCTAAATATTATTTGGGGTTGCTTCAACCCGCGGACATGAAAAACAACCCGCAGCAACAGTGTTAAAGTAGCCCCATTCCGGAGATGGTCCTCACTGCAGAACAAGAGATCCAGGTGGGCGAGGTTGGATCCAGATCCAACTCCTCCCACTTTACATATATCCCTAACAGGGGTGCCGCTAGCAATTTTGGGCCCTATGAAAGAATATGAGGTTGGGGCCCCTATACCGCACCAAACATACAAATCAACCTAGCTATCCAAAATCTTTGTCTGCAATTTAATAATAATGACCTATTATTTTTGCTATTGCTTTTGACCACTAGGTATCAATATTTAGTCAGAGACCTCCCATGGCTGTAGCTAGCACTAGCAGATGATTTATTATGCAAACGTAAATGTAATAGAAAAATACAGCTAGTAATCAAATATTCATATTCATACATTCTTAAACAAAACCAATTGTTTAGTCAAAAATTCAAGAAGGTCCATATCCTAAAGCTCTAACTTGTACTCGGCCTTAAAATAACATAGTTCTTGTAATTGTTAACTATAGCATTTGTTACAATAAGGATATAATTACAGGTAAGACCATTTTTTCTTTCTTTCTTTTTATAGCATTTGTTATGAAAAATAGCAACACAGTACACAGAAACTATAGCTACAACGTGCCACAGCTGTAATATAAATCTTTAGTGAAAAATTTATTCCCTTAACAGATTATCTATAATAAATTCTACAACTAGTCAAAATTTGCCACAATAAATACAACAGAACGTGATAAATTCTAGTAAATGTGGTCTTCGTGAGTTTAAAAAGCTTGCAGGATTATGTTTTCCCCTCTTATCATCAGACATTTTAGTTTCTGTTTTAGATCATGTTTGACTTTCTCCGTAGCGTTTTACTATTCTCAATAGAATTCAAATGGGTTGCACATTTTATCATCAGGAACGGCTCGTGTAAATATTAACACTTTTGGAGCGCGCTGGTGAACGCGCTTACGGTGATTCGCGCCCCACTCATGCAAAATTCAGTCACAGTCATATTGTGCAGACAATTGATCTGTTCAGTTCGTAAAGCTTATAAAAGCTCCGAATGCGCGATGTACAATTAATTAATAGTCTGATGATTCTACATTTCGGTGTGGGCGTTCAGAGTACTGGCAACATGTGACAAGTGCCGGTGCGCGAGAAGTGACTTCGAGCACTGACTGTTACTACTAATAAAACCGATCTCTGGGGGCCCCCAAAAGTGTGTGGGCCCTTAGAATCGTACTAACTTTCCCCCCCTTAGCGGCGCCCCGATCCCTAAACCTACCTATCTCCGCCCCATGGATCTCTTGTTCTGCAGTGAGGGACTACTGCAATTCTGCGGGAAAACCGCGGACTTGGCAACACTGGCTATCATTGAATCTCAAGATATAACTCCCCCTCAAACCAGCTCAAAATAAAACAGTCAAATAATAGTGTTATTCTTCTCATGCAAGAAATGTCTTGTTTCCACTGTACTCTCTAACAGCTCAGTTTCCGAGTCAAACTGAAACCGGCTGCGGTCTGAGTTTAACTCGGGTTAGTTTAGTCAAACTTTAGTGGCAGAGTGACCCAAATGAATGTGGTTTCTCTTGAGTGGACAGACGTCTTGCTCCTGTTTACAACTACGTGTGTGGTTGACTGCAAAGGGCATTATTTTCCTTTAAGTCACATTTCCACTCTACACAGATTCACTGTAAACATAAAGCAGTGAATCTAGCAACACTGACATCTGATTCTTACCCTTTGTGCATCCTTGCACAGCTCTTATTTCTCTCAGAGATATATATATATCAGAAAATAATGCCTAACACAGCAACTAGATCGAACAAACCAAACAAATGATGCAACATTCTGAAGAGAAAACAACACAGCAACTCTACCAGTTTGAAAATGGTCAAATCGGCATAGGTTTTCAAAGGAAACAAGCGATAAACACAGGTTACTGTTTTGGGATGATATTCAAATTTTAGGAATAAAAAGCCAGTTGCATAAGACTGTGTCTTAAGAACTAGTTTGACCAACTTGCAGTTAACCAAGGGGTAATCAATATTATTTTTCCAATTCAAATTACACCAATCTACCTTTTTATGTAACGGACTTTAAAAAATTAGGACCACTCTTCAGTAAAGCATTAGTGTCTTAACTTTTAAGACTAGTCTAAGTGGTTTATGCAGAATGGATGGATGCGAAACCGAGACAACATCAGCTCCTTCGCTCTTATCTGCGCGATGCGCGTGCACGTACAAAACCGCGCGAACCTCAAGGAAGCTAACAGACTGAAGGAGTCTCCCGATTGGCTGAGGAGTTTTTGGCTTCAAACCCCAAGTTATCTACAAATATTGTGTTTAAGATAATGAAACAATATTAAACACGCGACACCGTCGTGTTTCAGTAAATCAACCTGAATTCCATTCGACGGATTTACCTCAGACCGTTGAAGAAAATGATTCACGCTGTTCTGTGCTGTTTATGTTGTTTTCTTCTGGATGGTGAGTTATCATTCAAGTGATTTAGATATTTTTTTTACTTGTTTATGTAATCTAATCTTGTTCTTCAGGAGTGTTTGGCGTTGAGACAGATGAGATAGAAGTGCCAGTGATGGCGGGAGATTCCTTCACTCTCCGCACCGGTCTGACTGAGATTCAGAGCGACGGTGAGATCGAGTGGAGGTTTGGGTCGAGCAGAACTCGTATAACCCGAATAGCGGCGGGAAACGTTACTACATATGATAACGAGAAATTTAGAGGCAGATTGAAGCTCGAAAGACAGACTGGAGATCTCACCGTCACAAACGTCAGTAATGAACACAATGGAGTTTATCAGCTGAGCATCATTATCAAGAATAAGAAAACAATAAAGCGATTCGCTGTTACCGTTTATGGTGAGTCTTCATTTGTGTTGTACTTAACACTATACTAATTCTTTCTAGTTTATTTTTGATTCCCTTGAATTTCTTGTGATGTGTAGCTACTTTGCCCACTCCTGTGATCTTCAGTGACCCCTCACAATGTTCTGAAAGATCATGGATCGTCCTGTGTTCAGTGTTGAATGTGAGTCACGTGACTCTCTCCTGGTACAAAGAAAACGGTGTATTGTCCAACATCAGCGTGTCTGATCTCAGCATCAGTCTCTCTCTACCTCTGGAGGTGGAACATCAGGATAAAAACACCTACAGCTGTGTGATCAACAATCCCATCAGCAACCAGACCAAACATCTGGACATCAGTGGACTCTGTCAGACACGCTCAGGTACACTGGATCCAGTTTGGTGGATTTTTGTGAATTTGTGTTATGCAATTTTTTTAGTGCTCAATTTATTGTTTTTCCTCAGATTGCGACCTTTGTTTTGACACCACTGAAGCTGTGATCCGATTGGTCGTCACTGCTCTGATGGGCGTGGCTGCTGTAGCTGCTGCTGTTCTTCTGATTAATGACATAAAATCACATAAAATCAAACAGCGATGTACCTGATACTGTAAAGCAATAATAAACAGTACCTGACCTTTTTAGTTTTTTTTCCTCTCTGTTTTTAACCAAATTATTTTTCACTTTTCTTCTCAAAAATGCGAACTTTTTTTTTTTTTTTTTTGAAATATCTGTATTGGTGAATTTAATGTTATATTCTGATGCCTTTTAGGTTAGAGTTAAGTGACGTATATGGAACTAATCAGCTACTCATAATAAGAAATAAGCAGATGGAACATTGGTTAATATCCTGAAACATAGTTTTTTTGCAGTTCGTTTTAGTCTTACTAATGGAAATTACTCTTTGCATTTTTAAGACCAAAAAAAGGCATTCAGGCCATAAGAACCCTTGTGATAAATTAGTGACTGGAAAAGATAAGAGATGCAAGTAAATGAAAGCAACATACGTATTTATTTTTTTTATTCTCATTTATATCATGCTCAATTACAACAGCTGGATGAATATTTTCAATATTAATCAGTGTTTTTTCACTCTATTGCAGAAATGATCAGTACAGAGTCCCTCTGAAGTCTGCTCACATTTAGGATTTCATGTTTATATCTGATCTAAAGAGAAAAACAGAAAACACTGTCAAGACAATTGTGTCTATGGTTTTCCCCTTTTTAGAATTTTTTTCTATAAAGCTGCTCTGAAACAATGCACATTGTATATATGTTTATGGGTCAAAGACATTTAGATGTCCGTATCAATAGAAATTTACAAAAGTGATGTTATATACATAGAAAGCACATTATATGCAAGTAAAACGTCTACTTTTAAAGTTTCAAATAAGTTTAGGGAGAATAAAATGTGACCATGGGCCACAAAACCAGTCATAAGGGTCATTTTTTTATACATCACAGATTTATACATCATCTGAAAGCTGAATAAATAATCTTTCCAGGATAGGACAATATTTGGCCGAGATACAACTATGTGAAAATCTGGAATCTGAGGGTGCAAAAAAATCAAAATATTGAGAAAATTGCCTTTAAAGTTGTCCAAATTAAGTCCTTAGCAATGCATATCCACTCACAAAAATACATTTTTGATATATTTAGGGTAGGGAATTAACAAAATATCTTTAAAATAGCTTTACTTAATATCCTAATGATTTTTAGCATAAAAGAAAAATCAATAATTTTGACCCATACAATGTATTGTTGGCTATTGCTACAAATATACCCGTGCGACTTATGACTGGTTTTGTGGTCCAGGGTCACAAATGTCAAAATGTGGGTGAAATAATGTTCCATTATCATTCAGTGTAACACTTATATTTATGTAAAAATTTAAAAAAAAACATACTTATTCTGACCTGTGCATATTAAAATATATAAAAGAATAAGTGAGCATACTAAATTGTATTGCATTTTAAATGAGTAAAAAAATTCTTGCTGACGAATGGGCAAAACCTAGGATAGTGGCAAAGTTTAAAAATGTAAAATTAATATGGCATAAACAGATTTTTGTTGTAAATATGCCTGACAAGATTGTTACACTCAATGACATTTTAGTGGGAGTCTTCTGTAAATCATGGTAATTGATTGGGTTTGTTTTGTTTTTTTATTTGTGTTGTTTGATCAAATGTAATTGCTTTTATTTTTTTCTCTTTTGTTTTGTAAGATTGAACTTCCTAATTTACATAAATATTGTTTAAAAGACAAGTTATCAGACTTACCTTTTGAGTCCTTTGAGTACATTTGAGTCTTGAAACCTGTAAGAAAAGAACAGAGTTAAGAATATCAGAATGAATTAACTTGGTGTTTAAGGAAAAAAATTCTTTTGTTTTTCATTTGTTTGAGAAATACAAATTGTTCTCTGCTGGCGAATTTAGTTTTCTGATTTAACTGGTTCATTCTCAGACATTGTGTCTGTACCAAATTGAGTGAAGCGTTACACATGATTGAATCTAAACTTTTATAAAATAAGTGCATAATCAAAATCATTTTCTTATCTTTTGGGGCACCGCAAGGTGCAAGTAGAAGAACTGTAATAATGTTGGTCTATATCTAAAGAAGGGGGAAAAGGGGTAATTTCAGCCAAAACAAATCCAGCTTAACTAAAAACACAAGTTTGCAAGAAAACAGGTTAATATATTCATTAAACATGCTCAAGACATTTTTATCTTTAATGAATTTGCTGGATGTTACAATAATTCATACACATTCTAAAAAATTCTGGGTTGTTTCAACCCAAATTTGCGTAAAATATGGACAAACCCAACCACTGGGTTATATTTTTAATTTACAATTTTAGCCCAACGGTTGGGTTTGTCCACATTTTACCCAAATTTGGGCTGAAACAACCCAGCATTTTTTAGAGCATAATGTCATCAGATTTCACATGGCAAAACTTAAGAACACTTTTTTATGAACCAATAAAGCAATTTCTTCTTGGTGTTAAAAAAAAAGATATAAAATGTACATTAAAAGTAAATGTTTGGAACAACAGAGATACAGCAAGACATTAGGCACCAGAAACAACCACCAGATGGCATTATAATCACTTATGAAACACTGTCCATTATTAGAGTATTTGTTTTCATTCTGTGGATTTTATTATTCTCTGTATGACTGACAATATTTCAGCAGAGTTTGAGATGCCTGGTATATTCCTTATTTGCATTCCTGTAACGGACAGCTGAACATCATCACCACCTAGTGACCTGATGCCACATCATCATATTCATCTGCGTGCAGCGGCGTCGCCTGCTCTCTCCTCTTCTGACAAGATCTTCTGGACCTGATGTCATAAACCAGAACAGCAACAGTAGCCACGACCACCAGAGCAGAGCCAGCCAATCGGATGACAGATTCAGTAAAACCACAACAGTGCGTGCGGCCTGAGGAAAGGCAAAAAGCCACTGAAAAAAGTTCAAGATCAGAATGTTTGATACAGTTCTAGTTTCATAACTTGCGTACCTGAACATGGCCGACAGAGCTGAGAGATGTCCAGATGTCGAGTCTGGTTAGTGAATGAATTGTTTATCGCACAGCTGTAGGTGTTTCTATCCTGATATTCCACCTCCAGAGGTAGCGAGAGACTGACGCTGAGATCAGATCCACTGACGCTGGACAATAAACCGTTTCCTTTGTACCAGGAGAGAGTCACGTGACTCACATTCACGGCTGAACACAACAGTGAACAATTCTGGTCTGGTGATGATGATGATGAAGAACACTGAGGAGAGGCTCTGCTGATGACAGGAATCGGCAGAGGAGCTGGAAAACATGAGTGAATGGAGAAAAACCTTACTAAGAATATAGCTTACAATGTATGTAGTCGTAGGGATAGTTCACCCAAAAATGAAAATTATCCCATGATTTACTCACCCTCAAGCCATCCTAGGTCTTTCAGACGAACACAATCTGAGATATTTTTAAAAATAATAAATAGTCCTCCAATGGTTGTGAATGGCTGCCCAAATTTTAAAACAAAACAAAAAAATGCATCCATCCATAATCAAAGCAATCCATACGGCTCCAGGGGGTTAATAAAGGCCTTTTGATGCATTTTTCTAAGAAAAATATCCATATTTAAAACTTTATAAACTCAAATAACTAGCTAGGTTGAAGCGACCCCAAATAACATGATATTTAGCCCCTGGAATGCGAATTTTACCAGGGGAACCCCGCCAAAAACGTGGATTTTCCCCCTCTGAATGCGATTTTTACTTGTAGACCCCCCTGAAATGCAATTGGGCTAGTTTTGGGCTAGTTTTGAGTAGAAATTGGGCGGGTTTTATTGTGAAAACCTGGCAGCCCCGTGAGTAATCCTCTGACGCGATGTATGACGTAGGATGTAGGAGTTCAAACAAATATGGCTGTGCAACAAACTCAAGCTCCTCTTCTCTTATATCGAAATCCTCTGACATTTCTCTTTACAATTTCTCGTTTTAGACTAATTCGTGACCGGTGTTTTGATTTGCTCTCTCCTCCGCGCTTCCGCGTTCGGGTCAAACGTTGCTCTTCCGCCCAAATCGAGTTGCGCAGTATGCGTACGGTTGTCCGCCGGAAGCTAGTTATTTGAATTTATAAAGTTTTAAATATGGATATTTTTCTTACAAAACACATCACTTTGCTTCAAAAGGCCTTTATTAATCCACTGGAGGATGGATGCTTTTTTTTTTTTTTTTTTTGTGCAAAATGTGGCCCCCCATTCACTACCATTATAAACCTTGGAGGACTAATATTTTTAAAAATATCTCCGATTGTGTTCGTCTAAAAGTCATATACACCTAGGATGGCTTGAGGGTGAGTAAATCATGGGATAATATTCATTCTCTTTTTTCTCTCTTTAATGTTAGTGGCATTACTGTAAATAAAGTTGCATACTAAATATGAGCAAATATACATACTGTTGTACCTGGACATGGATGACAGAGTTGACCGATGTCCAGATGTTGAGTCTTGTTGCTGATGGGATTGTTGATCACACATCTGTAGGTGTTTTTATCCTGATATTCCACCTCCAGAGGAAGAGAGATGCTGATGCTGAGATCAGATGCACTGATGTTGGACAATAAACTGATTCCTTTGAACCAGGAGAGAGTCACGTGACTCACATCCACAGCTGAACACAGCAGTGAACATTTTGACACTGATGATCCTGATGATGAAGAACACTGTGAAGAGTCTCTGCTGATGACAGGAACAGGCAGACGAGCTGGAAAATCAAGTTAGAATAAACAAAATAATGTTAAATAAGTGTTTAATTTTAAAGGAATTGTGCACAGTACAAATAAAACAATTTCTCTACTCGCCATAAACAGAAACTGTGAATGTCTCGCACGACTGATGTCCCGTATCACTGATGATCTGAAGTTGATAGCGTCCAGCATGCTCAGTTCTGATGTTTGTGATGGTCAGAGATCCAGTACTATAGTCCAGCTCCAGTCTGCCTTTGAATGTCCCATCAGCACCATCATATGTTCTAAAGACTCTGTCTTCCATCTTGATTTCAGCAATGAGAGTCTCTTGATCTCCAAACAACCAAAGTAGCTCCTTATCTCTCTGCGGCTTAATGTTTAGAGTAACAGAATCTCCCACTGTTACCCTTTTGATTTCACCTGTCCCAACACCAAACACACCTGGAAAACAATGGAACGGTGAGTGTCAGATTATTTGGTCCAAACTGGTCATTACCTGGTACAAAGCTAGTAGACCAGTAATAAACCACTTTAAGGTGGTTTTTGTGAAATGGTAACTAGTCAAACCAATTTGGACCTGGTCGATAAACAGTCTGTTTTTTTTACCACAGGATTTTTCTTCTTATTTCTCTAACATAAATAACTTGTAACATAAAAACACAAATAACTTACCAAACTGGAGTTCATAACACAAACAGAACCAAACAAATGCATTCATTTTCTTTGACTGAGACGTCACGTGACGTTTCTGGAAAATGACCGCAATAAAAACGAATTTCCTAAAAAACTGTGCTGAAGATGGTTCCTGTGGGTTTATTAAGATCTATTATACTTTAAAACCTACATGGATTTAAACCAAAACTTGAAGCTTCGTGATCTGTGGCGAAATAACGAACGTCGAAAGTCAGATAATCTGAATTTTTCTGCACGCCTCCGCGAGTGTGCGCGTGCCTGTGATCGCGCTATGTATGCTAGGCATCAAGACTTACCAGTTGAAGACATCTTGTGGTTTTCTTGTGAAAAATGGTTCCATTGAATACGTTATTTTCCCCCTCTACAAGTTCAGTTTCGAGTCAAAACGAAACCTGATGTGGTCTGGAAAGAAATGTGGTTTTGGTCTGATGGACAAACATCAAGAGTTTCTGTGAGCCTCTTGCTGCTAGCATGAACCAAAGCATGAACCACATAGAGTAACAAATAATGGGTCAAAGGCAAATGAAGATGTACAAAATGTTGAAAATAATGTCTATAATCAATAGTGAACTTCATTTGTTGATTAGTTGAAGAACACAAGGTTTGAGTTGTGTGAGATGTGTAGCATTTTGTGAAACTGACTCATGATTTAACGTTACACAGTGAAAACTGCAGAACTCTGTTGTTGTAATGGTGTAAATCTGAATTTGTCCCAGATGACAGACAAAAACAGGATGTCCTTCCATGTCCTTTTCTTGGGGATTTTATGATTTGGCATGTGAATCTATCTAATCTTGCCATATTATAGAAACGCTGAATTATTTTTAAGAGATTTACTAACACACAGTCATGAGGGTCTACAGGGGTCCTATCTGTGATGTCATATCCTTTTTTGTGGTCGTCTCATTAAAGAATAGCTTCCTGTATTGTTTATACCACAGTGACTCTCGGGGCAACAGACTGAAAATATTTCACATTTGAAAAGTAAATACTAACATCAAAACTACAGGTGTATTGTCTGTTGATTTTAGAATATTTTCAGCTGTGGATGTACAAATACAGTAATAAAATACAAAATATTTTTCCAACAGGTTTTGTTATATGGGTCATTGACAAATAAAGCTTCAAAAACAGTATTTTTTAAAAAAGTATTTTATTTTGAATGTCTTATAAATAAAACACCATTGGGGTTTTATTTATAAATAGTTTATTTATATATAATTGCATTTTAAGATAAAAAGGAGGCTTCCAATTTTATTAAGGATATAATTATAAAAAAATATAGAATTTGGATTTATTAGGCATCTTGTAATCCAATTTATTTTAAACACATTAATAGTGTTATGAAAATTTACCACTTCTAGTCCCTCATCACTTCTACAGTTGGAAATCACTGCTTTTTAAGTTTATGAGACCTGTTTTTCCATATAAAGTCAAGGAAAATTTTATTGACACCTTACAATCATTCACATATAAAGAAAGTGGAGGATATACAAAGACTTTTCACTTTTGAGAGGAGAACCCCATAGAATCTTTGTAACCAAAGATTAAAAATATTTTGGGTTTTCTTAATCCAACTAGAAAAATTAAGTTGTTGTCTGGCTACTAAATTTTTTGTTAAATGAAGACCTAAATACTTTATTGTGTGTTTTAGTTTGGAATACCTTCAATTAACATGTCATTGCAATTATGCAGTGACATTAACTCATATTTGGACATATTTAACTTTAACCCAGAAGCAAACGAGAACTTTTTAACTACCTGAATGGCACTGGAGAGTTGACTTCTATCCTGTAAATAGAGAGTGGTGTCATCAGCCAGCTGCGAGATTTTGATTTCCCAATCGAAGATGGAGATCCCTTTTAAGTTCTGATTGTGCATACTCAATGATAATAGCTCAGTAACCAAAATAAATAAAAAGGGTGAAATCGGGCAACCCTGTCTGACACCACACTTAATAACAAATCTTTGGGAGGTGTACATATTGACTGAGCTGAAACTTCACAGACACGTTCTGGGGACACCAGAGACTTAATAGATGCCCTTTGAATCTGTCCACTAGAAGACATTAATAATCAAACAGAAAGACCATAGTCATAGATCAATATGTTCATGAACATTTATTCAAACGAATAATGCAAGCAAGTGAATAATTCAATGGTTCTTTGAGCACAGTCATTTTGTGAAATATTATTACAATTTAAAATAACTGTTTACTATTTGAAAATATTTTACAATGTAATTTATTCTTGTGATCAAACTCAATTTTCAGCATCATTACTCCAGTCTTCAGTGTCACATGATCCTTCAGAAATCATTCTAATATGATGATTTGCTGCTCAAGAAACATTTATTATTATCATCAATGTTGAAAACAATTATGTACAATTTTTTTTAGGATTCTTTGATGAATAGAAAGTTCAAAAGAACAGCATTTATCTGAAATAGAAAGCTTTGTAACATTATACACTACCATTCAGACGTTTGGGGTCAGTAATTAAATTAAAGAAATTAATAATTTTATTCAGCAAGGATGCATTAAATTGATCAAAACTGACAGTAAAGACATTTATAATGTTACAAAAAATTCTATTTTAAATAAAAACTGTTCTTTTGAACTTTCTATTCATCAAAATATCTTGAAAAAAATATTATACAAATATTTTGTACTATTGTATACAATAAATGTTTCTTGAGCAGCAAATAAGAATATTAGAATGATTTCTGAAGGATCATGTGACAGGGTTCAAAAATAAAGACTGTTTGTACAGAAAGTTTGTACAGAGAAACAAGCAATAAGTGACTGAACATATGTTTGAATCAGAGATGGGCTGATCTACAGGCTGTCTATATAATACAACTAGGATAAAAATAGGATTTGAGTATGAAAACGACTCGGATTCGTGACAATAGAATCCAGACTTGACCCAGACTCAAGTCTGTGATACAGTGATAAAGACTTTCTCTGGTTTGAATAACATATTTAAGCGTAATTAATTCATATAGACCTTTTTCCTGAATGTGGAAATCACATGAAGTGATGGTGCTTTATGTAGCGTTATGTAATGTAAGTGACAAATCCCATTTGACATTTGTGCTGGCTACTGTATACAGGCCACCAGGGTACCATACAGACTTTATCAAAGAATTTGCTGATTTTCTATCAGAGTTAGTACTGGCTGCGGATAAAATCCTTATTGTTGGTGATTTTATCCATGTAGATAATGATAAAGACGCATTGGGATTGGCATTTACAGACATTCTAAACTCTATTGGAGTTAGACAACACGTGTCAGGACCCACTCATTGCCGTAATCATACTTTATAAATAATATTGTCACATGGAATCAATACTGATGCCGTTGAAATTCTGCAGCAGAGCGATGACATGATCATTATCTAGTCTTGTGTGTACTACATTTAGCCAAGGCTGCAAAACTGCCTCCCTGCCACAAATATGGTAGAACTATCACTTCTACCACTAAAGATCGCTTTATAAAGAATCTTCCTGATCAGTTTCATCGCCTTAGCATACTAGATAGCTTAGAAAAACTCGATGTTGCAACAGAAACTATTGACTCTCTTTTCCAGCACACTAGACACAGTTGCTTTGCGCTTAAAGAAGATTAAAGAAATTAGTCCAACGTAGTGGTACAACGAGCACACTCGGGCCCTTAAGAGAGTAGCCAGTAAAATGGAGCGCAGCCGGAAGAAAACAAAACTAGAAGTTTTTCGCATTTCGTGGAAAGAAAGCATTTTTGCGTACAGAAAGGCCTTAAAAACTGCTAGATCTACTTATTTTTCAAATCTCTTATGGTGCGTTCACACCAGATGCGAATGAAGCTACAAGCGCGAGTGATTTACATGTTAAGTCAATGCAAAGACGCGAATAGACATCGTGCGGCGTGATTCGCGCGAATGACGCGGCGCGAATTGAGCGTTTCGGGCGTTTGACGCACGTAACGCGTGATTCGCGCAAATCGCGCAAGTTGAAAAATCTGAACTTTGGCGAAAATTCGCGCCGCGTTAACCAATCAGGAGCTTGCTCTAGTAGTGACGTGACGTAGCGAGCTGAGGCAGAAATCTGAAACAACAATCGAGGACAAAATCATCGTTGCTGTACATCTTCATACTTTTATAGAAACAGGAATAAAAAGGATCTTGCTTGAAAGAAAGTGATTTACAACTACTTTCCCACTGACGAGTTGCGTTGTGTTTATTCAGAGGAAGTGTGCAGAAAGAAGTGGAAGAGTCTGGGACACATAAAGGAGCGGGAGAGCCCCTCTCATAATGTGAATTCGCGTCTGTTGTGAAGTGAATTCCGCGCGTGAATGAAGCGAATGTCACGCGCGAATGAAGCGAGTAAACTCAAAATGTGCGTCAAGCGTCCAACTACGTGTGAATAGCGCGATTTATTCGCGCAAGTCACGTCTGGTGTGAACGCCCCATCAGAAGAAAACAAACACAACCCTAAGTATTTATTTGATACAGTGGCTAAATTAACGAGAAATAAAGCTTCAGCTTCTGATGTCTCCAAACAGCACAGCAGTAAAGACTTTATGAACTTCTTTACTTGCAAGATTGACAATATTACAGAGAAAATTATAACCATGCAACCGTCTACTACAGTATCGCGTCAGAAAGTGCGTTGTCCCTGAAGAAAAATTCCATTCATTCGCTGCTTTAGGAGAGGAAGAATTGTCTAAATTCGTTAAATCATCAAAATCAACAACATGTATGTTAGACCCTATACCAACTAAGCTATTGAAAGAGATGCTCCCAGAGGTCATAGATCCTCTTCTTAATATCGTTAATTTGTCTTTATCACTAGGATACTTACCAAAAACTTTTAAGCTGGCTATTATTAAACCTTTTATTAAAAAAACACAACTTGATCCTAGAGAATTAGTCAATTACAGGCCGATCTCGAATCTACCTTTTCTGTCAAAAATACTAGAAAAGGCAGTATCATCACAACTATGTTCCTTCTTGGAAAGAAATGGTATCTGTGAGGATTTCCAGTCAGGATTTAGACCATACCATAGTACTGAGACTGCTCTCATTAGAGTTACAAATTATTTGCTCTTAGATAGATCCTTAGATCTGGTAGATCCTTTTCCGTTTTAGCACCTAAACTCTGGAACAATCTTCCTAGCATTGTTCGGGAAGCAGACACACTCTGTCAGTTTAAATCTAGATTAAAAAATGCATCTCTTTAATCTGGAATACACATAACACATTATCAATTTGTGTTTTCACATACGTTAAAGGATTGTTAGGCTGCATAAATTAGGTCAGCCGGAACCTATAACACCAGATGTACTCATTACATCAGAAGTAGAATGGCATCTATGCTAATATTAGTCTCTCTGTTTATCCCGAGGTTTACAGTAGTCAGCCGTATCCAGATCAGATGAAGGACCTGTGCCTAGACGCGACGACAGATCATCCCCTGTGAAGGCCTCACGACACAACAGCCAGTGGCACAGATTCCTAACAAACCATGAATACAATCTTCAACTAGATGAAACTGGATTAAATATTTTGACTGTTGCGATCCCAATCGGACTTATGACCTGTAACGCTGCCTGAATCATAATCACGCACTGTTCGCTGTTGGCCAGAGGAGAACTGGTCCCCTGACTGAGCCTGGTTTCTCCCAAGGTTTTTTTTTCTCCATTTTTGTCGCCTGTTGGTCACCTGTTGAAGTTTGAGTTCCTTGCCGCTGTCGCCTTTGGCTTGCTTAGTTGGGGACACTTGATATTCAACAATGTTTTTGATCTGCCTGCATTGACACCATTGTATGCGAACCACTGGATGCTTTACATTTCCGGTCTCTGGTGTTTCTAGTCAAATTAGCATATTTTCCAAGCTGATAATGTAACATTAAACCTATTAAAACAGTTTAAAAAGCACATGGCTCCATAGCACCATTAACTAAATGTTTTCATTATGCACTAAGTTGTGGGCTGAACTCTTGCTCTATCCGGATCTTCTTTACTCAACAGCGGTCTCCAATTCATTTGCATTTTTTCCCGTGAAACCTGAAAGGAAAATACAGAGACAATCATAGAAATTATATAGGTCATATATAGTCCAGTTATAGTCTAGAAGAATTATAGATGCTGTTCTTAAAAATCAAGGAGGCCATACAAAATATTAGCATAGATAAAGAGAACAGTGTTAGCTTTAGCTACATTTGATGGCTAGATAAGTTATAAGTTGTCTATACCTTCGCTGCAGGGTTTGATCTGTAGTTTATAATCTCCAGAGTCTGTGGTTTTTTGTTTTTCAGCATCAGTGACAGATTCTCCTGTCACAGCAGCACACAGAAACATAGAAATTAAAAGATTATTATGGTGAGTTTGCAGATGAACAACATAGAAGACCTAAAAGGTGTGTGAATCTTGTTGTTTCTAGTAATCTTTTCATCATCACACAGTTTTTGTGTTGTGATGTGGACTGTAAAAATGGAGGTATTTGATGATGTATGTTTTGTCACGTGACACATGTGTACCCATAGATATTTATGGCTGTAGCAGCATGTTGTATCTGGTATTTAAGAGGTTCAGCTGTTGTTCAGACGTCAGAATGAGAAGGAAATCTGAAGTGATTTTGACCATGATCCACTTCAGCTGTAGCACAATAAAGCTCATTATTTTTCTCTTGCTATATCAGCTGTAATACTCACGGTTTTGCCTTTCTAGTTTAGAGATCTTATGGTGATAGTATAAAACAGCAGAAACTGCAGCAGCAGAAAACACCAGCAGCAGAACGACAACAACTATCAGAACTACATCACCTGGAGGCAGACCTGGATCTGAAACAGTTAAAGACAGACAGTCATTAGTTTTCACAGACATATGATAAACAATCATTACTTTAAAATACTTACAGTAGCAATGAATATCTATCATAAAGTCTGGTCACTACTTTGGCCACGAGGATCTTATTTCATATAACAGCACAGGAACGTTTATCATAAACCTGTCTATGTTCAATTACATTTCCTTATTCTACAGAACGACTGAACCTGCTTTGACTTGTTTTGGAGTTATAACTACTGGTGGCATGAAACTAAAAACATCTGCTCATAATGTGTGTGAAATCAAATGTAAGTCAATCACTGTTCATTTTTTATAGTACTGTGGTATGAAATCAATATCTGTTCTGAATATATCAGTCATGTGATCACCTGCGGCCCAATCACAGTTGTGATTATATACAGAACAACAGCATGACTGTGATATTGAGAAACTACAACACTGTAAAACTGATGAACACATTATAACTGTATTTGCTGCACTTTAAAACTCAGTTTAATTCAGTTTAATTTATAAAACAAAAACACATTTAAAACATTTTATTCTGAAAAGTAAAAAAGTATCCTCACCATAGACGATAACAATGAATGTCACAGTTGAGATCCCAGCGCTTTGATCGATCCATAGATGATAAAGTCCAGAGTCTGTTATTCTCATGTTCTTGATGGTCAGAGATCCAGTCTGATCATTCAGCTTCAGTCTGTCTCTGAATCTCTCATCATTAGTATATGAGATCTTATTTCTATCAGTTTCAGCAATGATTGAGCCTAAATCTCCAAACCTCCACTTTATTAGATTAAATTCCTCTCTTAAATGAGTGTCTAGAGTGACAGAATCTCCCTCCATCACTGACTCTCTCCTCACTCCATCTTCATCATCACCAAACACTGCAGAACAAACACAGTCAATCAGAGATTAAACTCATAAACACTGCTGCTGATGTTACTGTACAGATGTTACTCTGATCATAATCTCGTCTGATAAACACAATTTGACTTACATTCAGAACGTCTAAGTTACTATTGTAACCCCCGTTCCCTGAAGGAGACATTACACCGATACTGACATAAGGGGGTTTCGCCTGGGAACCCAATCACCTCCAAGTGGTACAAAACGAGCCAATGGGAATTAGCCAGTGAGATTTACATTCTGGGCCACACCAGCATCCGGGTATAAATAGGACCGGCATACTCACTTCCATTCATATTTTGCTGAGGAGCCGAGATAGGTGCCCTGGCCATTCAGTGGTGACTCAGGGCTATGGCAAGTGGACATAACATCTCCATTCCCTCCTTCAGGGAATGTCGATGCTGACGTAATGGGGTCCCAATGCAAAACACCATAGCGAACTGAACCACGTTACAAGTGTTGGGGAAGCAGATGCTCTGGGAACCAATGCAAGTGCTACCACAGATGTCGTAACCTTCCAGCGTCCGGAGTAAGCCCGAGGAAGTTCTCCATACCAGTGGGATGGAGTGACCCTGTAAAGACCCTGTGTGATTTTGCAAACTGTCTCTGAGAGAATATGCTCCGTTAATGCAGCGTCAGACAGCTCCGTCACTTTTACTTTCTGTAGTGAATACTGTCCGAGGTTAAGACTTTTTCACCACCATAACTCTTGCGCAAAGTTTGCACGTTGCTTCTTGTGTGATATCCATTGGCTCCCCTTCTTGTTTTAAAATGGAAAGATTTCGAATATTATTTGCGGATTTGCGCTACGCCACTGCCTGTTGGCATAGATCTTTACAACAATTTTTTTTTTTTTACAACTAAAGACGTGAACGTGAGCTTGCGCACTGCGTAATGGGTGTCAACATTGCACTGCACATGTGCCCCAGAGACTTCTGAATACGATTGAGAAAGTAGTCGGATTCCAGCGTTTACATGGTCATTTTTTTTGCTGTTGGATCAGATTAGAAAAGGAATAAACCACCCCTTCCAATCGAAATTTCATTCAGATCGAGCGAGCTCAATCGGATCGATTAAGATATTTACATTAACGTTCTTCAATCCGGTTAAGCCGTCAATCCGATTACAAATGGATTATTTGGGTGCATGTAAACGTAGCCAGTGTGTTTTTCCTTTCACAAAAAGTCATGATTTTGTTCTTTTGCTATTGGAGCAAATGGGAACGCAATATATTATCCATTCACCACTATAGAAGTTTACCAAACTACTTCTGAAAAATGAGGAAAGGGTCCATAGATAATGAATATTTGCTTGTTGCACATTGAATCTTGGTTTAATTCCTAAAACAAAATAAATATGAAAATATCTAAATTTCTCAAATAAAAAAAAAAGCATTCTCACCATGGACAGTAACACTAAATGTCTTATTTGAGGTTCCAGTGCTGTGATCGATCTGTAGATGATAAAATCCAGTGTCTGTGATTCTCATGTTGTTGATGGTCAGAGATCCAGTCTGATCATTCAGCTTCAGTCTGTCTCTGAATCTCTCATCATCAGTATATGAGATCTTATTTCTATCAGTTTCAGCAATGATTGAGTCTGAATCTCCAAACCTCCACTTTATATGATTAAATTTCTCTTTAAAATCAGTGTTTAGAGTGACAGAATCTCCCTTCATCACTGACTCTCTCTCCACTCCATCTCCATCAGCTCCAAACACTGCAGAACAAACACAAACAGTCAATCAGAGATTAAACTAACATCAGGATAGGGCTGTGGCGATAACCGCATTAATAATGAGATGCCTACCGTGGTGTTGAGGTAATCACAGTCATCACCACACTTTTTTGTATTTTATTTATTTATTTTGCCAGTGAAAGTTACAGGAGTGCATATAGTGTGTGATATGAACTATTAATACAATAATCATTGTTTATCATAATCTACTATCTTGTTCAAGAGCTTCCCGCGCAAGGAGGAGGGACAGTCCAAACACATTGGGGGATTTATTTTATGTGTGTGTCTGATTATTATTAATTAACTGCTAGGTTCCAGTACTTGTGATGTCTACAGATAATGTTCAACTAAAATATACTGTTAGACCAACAATATCTTATCAATTAATTATGACGTTCACACCTGACTTTCTTGGTTTTCTTCCTATTTATTAAATCCAGGCAATTGGTTGCTGAAACATTGATCAAAATTAAGATACATTTTATACAAAATGAAATTCGCTTTAAATAAAGGCTTACTACAAAACAAAACGTCAAATTTCAAAATCACGTCTGACTCACTGCATGTCTCCTGACATATTGCCCATCTTATTAGTCTATCTTAGTCATGCTGTTCACTTTTCATAATCAACATAAATTAAATTCAAAAACTAATATTACACTGTAAACCCGAATAAGTTGGGCTAACTCAAAAAAAAATTGAGGTAATCAGTTACATCATATTTTTTGAGTTATGATGTTCCCAATTTGAAGTAAGCAGAACAAGTTTTGAGTTTGCAGTACTCATGCATGTTATTTGCTATTATATAAAACCATTATAAAACACTCAATTTTAGCATTTACTCTCCCTTTTGAGTGCCATGGGCAAAGAATAGTGGGAAATAGAAATCCCAGCCCAGTTTCAGTTAAACTTAAGTTAGTCTAAATGAAAAGAAATGAGTTCATACAACTCAAAACAATGAAACAGTTGAGTTTACTTGAAATATGTCAGTGATGTGAACTCAAAAGAAAAAGAAACCAATTCAGTATTTTGAGCATTAGGGTTTACAGTGTAGGCTATAGCCTAATATTTAAACATAAATATAAAACTATAGGCCATGTTTTCTTTAAATCTCTGGCCGACGAACGCGCCGGCACGTTCAGATGGATTTTTTCCTCATGACAGCTGAAGCAACTTAAAATAGCCCTACTCCGTCATTTTTGGTGATACAGATTAGTGCAAGACATTATTACAAACTACAAATGGTCTACTTTTATTTGTGTACACTCACAATAAAAACATTGTGCTTTTGTAAAATAAAAAAATAATAATCTGTCTCTGCAGGAATCTTTCTGAAACGTTTGAATAATGAACTGAAACTCAGCGAATACACAAACATGAAACATACGTCTAAAGAAAGCTTAAAATGTCTACTTTTAAACAAAATTTACATTTAAAACAAATATTCTCCTGTAAATGTAATCTGTATGAAACTAAAGAGATGCACAATTTCTCCATGGCTCATGTTGCGAATGTCCAGAGTAAGAAAGTAAGAAATAAATCTCATACTGTCACAGCCCTACATCAAGAATCAAGACAAATAGGTAACAGACAAAAACATTAAAATAAATAAAAAATACAGTTACAGAATGAGTGAACAAGTGAACAACTGCTCCGACTGTCTGTCAGATTTTAAAATGCTGGTTTGAATGAATGTGTTTTTACTAAATGTACTGTTACATGTGCTTAAAAAGCGTCTATGTCTTTAAAAACTAATGCTAATGAACTACAGCCAATGCTAAGTGCTCAAAGTGAAACTGAAAGTCAACAGAAATCACACACCTACCACAGATTATAAATAAAAACACTGAGATTTTTGAATGGTTCTTCATTCCAACTAAATCTGATTCCACTGCCTATTAATACTGACCCACACCAATCTGACGACGACAAACTTATTAAGTTTTAATACCAGCAATGAATGACTAATGAATTTACATGACAACTGAAATATTGCTGAAGAAGAGAGAGAGAGATTATCCTTCCAAAACCTGAAAGACTGAGGAGAAAGAAATCCTGATGGCTTAGGGAGATTATTTTTCTTCTTCACACTGGATCAGAAACTTTAGTAAAGCATTACTGCCATCTGTTGTTTGCGTCGACCCTTTTCTCTCTCAGACTCAGAGTCAGTCAAGGTAAAGACTAAGTTTTCTTTTTCTTAAGACAAGGTTAAAAAAAATAAAAGAGGAAATTAAACTTAATTTTAAAAAGTGTCGAAATGCACATAGAAAACTTAAATAAAATGAATAGATACATTAATTAAAAACTCTTTAAATGATGACTTGGCAAATTCTTTCCACACCAAAAAAAAAAACAAAAAAAACAAAAACAAATTTTAATAAACTAAACATTAATCATGGCTTACAACAAATGAATCAACACTTTCTAACAAAATATAACAATACAGAAACATAAATGCTATTTAAAAATATTTAATTGAAATAACAGTTGAATCGTTCACCACAAAGCTGGACGCCGAGCTTGATGATCTTTCCGGTGATGAAGAAGTCCGTGGAGATTGTGGTAATGACACACTTCTGATCTTTATTTACAAAAATTTATTTCAATGTAATTAAAGTAGCCAATATCATAAAATGTGGACGTAAGGAAGGAATATTGAAAAGAATAAAAGACACATTTTAAAATATCACAATGACAAATAGCCTGTATAATTCAAATGAAGGTTAGTGTAAAATTACGCCACAACGGTTCACTCACCATTGACAGTAACACTGAAACTCTTGTATTTGGTCTCTTCACTGACAATTGTAAGTTGATAAAGTCCAGAGTCTGTGGTTCTGGTGTTTGTGATGGTCAGAGATCCGGTCTGATCCAGCTTCAGTCTGTCTCTGAATATCCCATCAGGACCGTCATATGTCGAGTTGGTTTGCGTAATTCAGCTATTCTTGTGCTTCCAAACCTCCACAGTATCAACAAATATGTCTGTACTTCAGTATTTAAAGTGACAGAATCTCCCTCAATCACTGATACTGTCTTCACTGCATCTGTCACATCTAGAAAACAAACAGAAATATATTTTGTCACAGACTAAAGGCCTGTTCACTCCAAGAATGATAACTACACAGATAACCATAATGATAACTTCATTAGTGTTCACACCAACAGACCAGCTTGTGACTTGTGACACAATAAGGCTGTTCAGTATAATTGAATCAAACATTTTATTGAGATCTTCAATCAACTATAGACACAAATTGAGGCTCTGAGGCACACACAGCATATTAAATCAATTTCTGGAAAACACACACAGCACATAATCAGGGGCTCCAATCCATAAAACATCCATATGTACAATAAATATCCTGTTTATTAAAAGGTATAAATGAGAGCATTTACAAGACAGCAGAACTCAGTCAAGCTGTTTCGGTGGTTCTGAAACGATTTGTTCCTCATTAATGATTCTCGTCACGTGATATTTCTTCAGCACTCATTTTTGTGTGCTAACAGAAGTGAAATAAAACACTGTGGATCAGATTTAATTTTATTCACTTGACAAGTTATAATTTAATTTTTACACTGAGAAAATGAAATGTTATAAACCACCTTAAATTAGCTTAATGTCTTTTGAAAACGTTAATATTATAACATTGATATCAGTTGTGAATTTCTAGTGTTTTACAACAAGATAAACTGTTTTGGTATATTTCTGGTTGAATTTCTTCAGCGAAATTACTCACTACACTAATAAACTAATAAATAAAATTAGCCTACTTTTGTAAACATATGTCTGAGAAAAATTTCCATGGTTTTATATGATAAAATAAAAAACATGGTTATTGTAGTTATTCCAACCACAAATTAACCATGGTTTTGTTACAAAAAACATAGTTTAACTACGGTTTTTGTGTGGTTATACTAATGGTAATCTATACGCCAAAAAAAACAGTTTTACTATAATATAATATGGTAACATTTTGGAGCAGCAGTAAAACAACAAGAAGTAAACTCATAAAAACACATTCATAACTTAGACGACACAAGCTCAAACAGAACCAAACTAAAGCATTAGCCATATTCCCCGGCCGTTTGTCAAGCACTAATAACGCTGTAAATGTCCCGACTTTATTCGCTGCATGTCGCTAGTAGGCGTTCCCGCTGCTTATGAGTGACAAGTGTATGTCATGCCGTGTTGTTGACATTGAATATGTTTTCTTACCGATAAAAAAAAAAAAAATTTTGAAAGGGTAAAATCGTATATAAATCGAATAAGTCCATAAAATACTTAATATCAAACATGAACTAAAAATAACATCTTTAACATTGTTCATTCAGAACACCCTCATCAAACAGAAACATGAGTTTTTGAGTTATGATGGCATAATGTAGCTACTTTTGTAAATAAACATAATATAAATTAGCATACTACATGTAATGCAACAATAGCAATTAAATGATGATAGATGAATGAATGTGACAAATTTAGCAACTTTTTGGAATAGAAATCCCAGTGGATCAACGGGGCAAAATATATATAAAATCCTATAGGTATATGAGCTGTTGGAGAAAAATAAAATCACACAAATGAAACAAAATATGGTTCCTGTGTATTTTGTTATTAAAGTCTGCCTGCTAGTACTACTCCTCATTGTGAGAGTTTCTACACACCACGTTACGTAACATTTATAAGCTGTCGACCACAAAAAACGAGCGTTTAAGGACACAAAAGTGGCAATTGAGACAGAGCGCAACGTGTCATATTACTCTGAGAACCACGCGCACTGGAGGGGAACGTAATCAGCGATGGGAGATATAATGTATAAACCTGACAATTAGATATTTGACATACCAGTGACAAAATGTTTACTGCACACGATAGCATACTGAGTATTAGGATCCCACAATTTTTATTGTCTGAATCTACTTTTGTCTCTTTAAAGGCTGGTTTTTCCGGTTCGGTAACTTATAAAAACTTAGTTCTGTTTTTTTAGCTTGTTTGCTGTACACCCTGTCACATATCAGCTTTTAGGCATTGTTCTGTCTTTTGTTAGAAGCAAGAAATGACAAGGAGGCAGCTTCACGCAATACAAAGTCAATGGAGAGGGTTGGATTGTTTTCCCCCGGTGTGGGCATGGCCTAAATGCGCTCTGTCTCTTTTATTTATTTCTATTATTTGCTCTGGCTCTTTTTTTCAATAGCTTTTTCTGTTGTTGTGCTTGTTGATGATATCCGTTGGTGCTGAAGGAGTGAAGGAGGGGCAGGACAAATACACCACATGACCTGCACATCATGCTTGTACAGCAGCAACAGAGACGACAACAACAAGCATAGTAACAAAACAAAATCATTTAACCCTTTGACGCGTACAATCACATTGGTGTGCTCATTCTGGAGCATACGATCACACCGGTGTGATTAGAACATTCAGGGCCCTATCAAACATCTAGTGCAATGCGGCGCCAGGCGCGACGCAAGTGTTTTTTGCTAGTTTCATTTTCATGTTCTGCGCCAAGTTGTTTAAAAAGCAAATGCATTTGCGCCCATCTGTTCACCCATGGGCGTGCTGGTCTGAAAACGAGGTGTGTTCAGGCGCATTGTTGGCGTGTTGCTATTTTGAGGAACTGAAAACGACTGCGACATTGACAAACAAAAACCTGGTCTAAAGTCAATGGTTAGTAATAAGGGCCTATAGGCGCATGTACACTCTGATGCACACAAACATGCCAAATATTAAAAATAAAAGGATTACAATGTAAAAGATTATTATTGTGTGCAAAAAGATAAAAATGCTTTGGTGGAATCTGGCTTGTCCCATTGATGGTCTGCTCACGCTTTAACCTCACGCACGAGCAGATCCGTTTCCTCGCTAGAGAAGCGTTCAGTTTTTCCGCTTCGCCATGGCGAATTCGCTATTTACATGGCGCGAGCACAACTGGCTTTTAAAGGGGATGGAAGATGAGACTCTGATTGGTTTATTGCACGTTACGCCCAAAACACACCCATTACTCATTAAGAGAATAGGGACAACCCTTTTAGACCATGCACCTGACGCGCCGACCATTTATCCCGTCATTAAACTAGCAAAAGTGGATTCGGACACGGCCTAAGTGCACTAGCGCCGTGCGCTTTAGACCATGCACTTAGATCCTTAAAATAGTTGAAGTTAAGTTTGGAGTTTTATTTTGCCTTTGTTTTGTTTTATTTTGTTGTTTCCAATGCCAAATGGACAATAAATGGATTGGCATATCTGACTTTATTCCAGTGGTATGGACAGTGACTTTATTTTATTTAAGGCAAACGCACGCGTCAGAAACAGACTTGTGAAAACCATCTGCGTCCCTACAATATTAGGGATAATTTCAAAATCCGGACATTTTCAGAGACAGGAGAAGAGATATTCTGATCTGAGAAAGGCTCATAAACATACGTTATTATTTCACCACACGGTGTCAGTGCTCGTCTGAACTAGTAACCGCAACGCTGCAGTGTGTGTGAGACCTGATGAATGAGATCAGAATCAACATATTTATTCATTTGAATTAAATATTTTAGTCATTATTCTGCATCATTTTTCACTGACAGTCATTTCACTGTATGCAATTCACAACATTTGTCAAAATTCATAATTAATATTCACAGCAGACACACTGTCAACGCATTTCTGAAGATTATTTAACACATCATTACATTTCTGTAAGGCAGTTAAGGCGCATTCATTCATCTTTTTTAATAGGCTACTGCTCTTATGAAAATTAACCATGGTTTTACTCAGGGCCGGACTGTGACATAGGAAACATAAGCAGTTGGCGCAAAATGACTGGGGGGCACGAAATTTTTTCTCTCGGAAGTGCCTCCTACACCCACATATTAAGCAAATACTGACAATTAACAATTTTAGGATTGATCAATCATCGAACTGATTAAAATAATGTTAGAATAAAATAAAATTGACATCAACAACATGTCATGTCGGACTAATTTAAACACTCTGAGTCATGACGTAATTATAATACATCATCATTACGCATTAATTATGCATGGCGCACGCAGTTAAAATAGTTTTGCTATTTATGTGCTCTGAAAGTATAATTTCTAAAAAATGAGTGAAAAAAGAAAATTAACAGGGGCACAAGGCAAGAAGCGACGCAAATAGGCTAAGAGGAGTAGAAAAAACTCTGTGTTAGCCTGTGATGTTTATGCAGTATTTTGAAATAGCCTTTTTAGAACATCTTAACTGGCAACAGTGTTGACTGCTTATTTAATTTTACTTTATTTTCTTTAAAATAAATGTAAGCTTCTGTAATGTTTGTGGCGAGGGGGGCGTGGTTCAGCGAGGTCTGCAGCGGGAGAGAGAGTCGGGAGACGCACGGTGAGTGAGTGGGTTAAACGCAAATAACGAACACCTGTCTCTTGTTTCAGTAATTGGCGTGGAGAGAGTATAAAACGCCAGGAGAAACAGGAGTGTGGGAGAGAGAGAAGGACTGCTGACGAGTGGACCCTGACGTGCCCTACTGAAATGAAAGTTACTGTTGTGACTATGATGTTACTGTTGTGCTTTTTGCACAGTCTTTTGTTTTGAGAGTGAATTACTTAAATAAAGCCACCGTCAGCAGTCAAGCCGACCCTGTCCTCTTCCTTCCCTAAACCCGAACCTCATTACAATGTTGTTTTAATTTCAGTTACATTACTGCTTGCTTTTAATTCACCAAAAAGTGCACTAATGTCTTTTGAAAAAGACCATGACTAGGACTATAATCTAGCATTCGTGAATTAAAATAATTTAATTTTAAGTATGCCATTTTCCACTGTATGCACAAAATGGAAATGAAATGGGTATGCTAATTAGATTAACTAGCTAGCTTGCTGGCTAACATCTACAAATAAATTACAATATGTAGCCTTTATTTTGTTGCCTTGAGGCGTGTTCAGTTTTGAAATTGTTCTGTAATTCTGAAAATAAAATAGCTTTTTGCACTTTTTTGGTGATTTGCACTTTAATTTGTAATTTAATTTTTATGCTATTCTTCAGGTGACTGTAAGTCAAATTTATTTATTAACACAATTTATATTAATACTTATCAGTATGTTATGTTATATTATAGAAAAGTTTTGAAAAATCTGCATTTTCTGAATTCTTTAATCTCACCTAGAGCACCAACAGAGCCTGGGCCGGCCCTGGTTTTACTACAAGTAAAACCAAAAAACAATGGTTATAGTTAAACCATGGTAACCACAAATCAACCATGGTATTTGTAGTAAAACTGTGGTAATACAAGTGGTAATCAACCCGCGAAAAAACATGGTTACTAAATTTTTTCTATAATAAAACCACGGTTAATTTTCATAAGGGAGCCTATCAGTCAAATTAATTTATAAATGTAAATTCAACAGGTATGAAATACGATCAGTAAGAGAAAAACACTTAAAGGTGCAGTAAGTAGATTTTGAACTACGCTGTTGGACATTGTTGATATTTGAAATCAACCCAAACAAACACACCCCTCTCTTCATTGCTCCGCCTCCAAAACTCACACTCCGGCACGATCGCTGCTGGCATGCGAGGCTAAAGCACTACCATTGACATTGGCCACTGTTACACACGCAATGCGAGTGGATGTCTGTTTATCACAGCTGAACGCTTCATGAAAATAAAGCGCAGTTGATGAACGAACGACAAGGAAGCACAAAAAATGAACGTACACAAGAGTAAATTAGTTAGTCGCAAACAGCACAGCAGCTCCAGACAATCAAAACCCAGTGTTTCTCACAAGAGAAGCGGGATCAAAGCAGTTTCAGGCCTTCCCTCTTAGCTCTCTCCAGCGCTGGATAGCTTTCTAATATAAACGCGGTCCTAAAGCACTTGCCCAGACATAAACCTTCATTCCAGTGATATTCTTTTGAGCTTTGTGTCTCATCATCTCTCGTTCTGCAGTTTTTTTTTCTCCTTATTTTCAAATCTCCCTCTTGCTCGTTCTCTCTCCTCGACCATCATACGCTCCCTGATGCTGATTGGTTAGATGTTTGTTGTTGGTGTCGGCTGACTAACTTCCAAACAGTGGATTTGAAATTCTACTGAGTCCACCTTTAATGAGAAGACGAGCATTGGACTGCGGCAGGTTAGTTGGGAAATACATTTATTTGTGGACACACGGACCAAATGCTAAAACGGTCTATTGTTCTCAAAATCATCACAGCTGATTGGGCCGCAGGTGATCACATGACTGATATGCAAACAGTTATCCAAGTAGCTGCGAATGACAGCTTACAGTACCCTGCAGGGTATAAACTTCTGTTAGTATAACTTCTGCTTCTGCACGTAGCTACCTAAAGACACTCCTGTCTGCGGAAGCAGTGGCAGCTGTCCTTCAATAAGTTATAGCAGCGGCATGCGACGTGTTTCTCCATTTCTCTCAAGGATAAATTTACTTGGTCTTCGTTAAGCGTCATTCTTATAGTTAGAAATATAGAAAAGTCACAATTCTCAGTTGGCGTCTCTTTTTTTGTGATTTCTTCACGTTTATGTCAGTCGGTTTCAGAATTCAGGTTCTACACAGCTCTACAACAACGTGCAGAACATGTTATTCTTTTTATTCTTATTGTTCGTGGACGGTAAGTGATGGATTTCTGTATCTTAGTTTCGGTTTCATTTTACACATGATCAGTTCTGAGGGAAACGACGCCGGCGAAACAGACCCGGACGAGTCTAATAATGAATAATGTGACAAACTGCGCGTTAAATCGCATTAAACACATTCACGCGCACAAACCCAGCACGATCTCATAGTTTATGCATTAAAAATTGTTGTAACTCTGGAATTTGTTAATTTACAGGGTCTAACCGATTTTACTACGCCCAATAAATTGTATAATTTGGACGCCGTTCCTGACGTCAGGAAAAAATTAGAGCCTGATATGTGCGTTTGTAAAGCTGATTGTCTCTGCTTTAGGTGTGTCTGGTGAAACCGAGTCCGTGATGGAGGGAGATTCCGTCACTCTACACACTGATATTACTGAAATACAAAACGATGATACGATACTGTGGCTGTTTGGACCTAAAGACTCTGTCGTATCTCAAATAACAAGAAAGGCAGATTTTACTACACATTTTGTCACCGATGTTATGGCATTCAGAGGCAGATTACAGGTGGACCAAAAGACTGGATCTCTGACCATCAGAAACACCAGAATCAGACACTCGGGACAATATAAACTCACCGTCTCGAGACAACAGACAACCACAAAGATATTTATTGTTACTGTCTTTGGTGAGTATCTCAAGTTTTTAATTAAGCGCTGACTGTCTATGTTAATAATTAGATATTTATATTATTTGTTATAAATCATCTCAGACACCACAGTAGATATCAAAAATGTGACATTTGTAAGACCCACCTAGTTTTACAATAATTAAATTAGGCCGACTTTAGGGTTAGTTCACCCAAAAATGGAAATTCTGTCATGTCATTCCAAACTCGTAAGACATCTTCAGAACATAAATCGAAGATATTTTTAATAAAATCTGAGAGATTTCTGTTCCTCCATTGACAGTCTACGCAACTACTATTTTCAAGGTCCAGAAAGGGAGGAAAATTATCATTAAAGTAATCCATGTGACCCCAGTGGTTTAACCTCAGTTTTATGAAGCGATGTGAGTGCTTTGTTTGCACACACAAAAATAATAATAATAATTTACCACTTTATTCGAAAAAAGCACTCGCATCGCTCCATAAAACTGAGGTTAAACCACTGGAGTCACTTGGATTACTTTCATGATGACTTTCCTACCGATTCTGGACCTTGAATTTGGTAGTTTCATTAAAAATATCCTCATTTTTGTTTTAAAGATGAACGAAAGTCTTGCGGTTTGGGAATGACATGATGGTGAGATAATAGTAACAGAATTTACATTTTTGGGTGACTGATATGTTTAATTTATAAGTAGGGCTGTCAAGCGATTAATTTTTTTAATCTAATTAATTACATGATGTGGCGATTAATTAATCTAATTAATCAAACATTAAATTTGGCTGAGAAATTACCCCCAAAAGATAATTTAAAGTCATTATTGTGTAAAGCATCAAATCAACATTACAAAAAGTAGCTTAAGCAAGAAATATTTTATTTGATTCAACATACATTTATTACACAAACTCTTTTGGACCATGAGGTCGAGTAAATGATGACTGAATTTTCATTTTTGGGTTTATTGATTTTTTTATTACTATGAGCCCCGCACATGACATGCAGGAAAAAAATGGTTTCATTCCCTCGAATTATAAATCATGAGCATGATTTATAAACGAAATAGTACGAAATAGTAAATCGTGTGCAATTTTTCTTGCATGTTATGTGCGGGGCTCCGTACTATGGAAATATGAAATTATTTTTCTTTAGTGAAATTATACTCTAAATAAGAAACTAAAACTGCCAGTAGGTGCATGGCAGTAAATGTCTAAATGATTAAGTCATTGAGTCATTCATTCATTTATTCGTTTAAACGGCTGATTCATTCAGGAGTGAAGTAAATGGTTCTCTTTATGAATGGTCCATTGAATCAAAACGCAGATTCAAATGCTGCTGTGTGTTGCTCAGAGATGAGCAGTTCTGCTTTGTCTTTATATTTTCCTTGACAAAATTGAGCAAAACAGACAATATTGTGTCTAAAATAACACAATGTTAACTTCTTATTTATTGAACTGTTGTATAAAACATTTCTCTACAATAATTAAAAGCTGTAAATATCCGAGTGATGGCTATATAAATTAAATGATAATCAATGTAATTGTACGCTTTCCCAGGTACTATGAGGGTTTATACAGAGTAAATGATCCATAAGTTTTTGACAAACTGTTTTGGCCTGTTTTCCAGGCGTGGTTGGTGAGACGGATGAAGTGAAGTCAGAGTCAGTGATGGAGGGAAAGTCTGTCACTCTGTGGAATGATGTTGAAATACAGAGAGACGATCTGATGGTGTGGAGGTTTGGAGATAAAGGCATCCTCCTGGCTAAAATTGATGTGGAAACTAATGAAACCTCATTAAACAATGCTGATGAGAGATTCAGAGACAGACTGCAGTTGAATCCAAATGGATCTCTGACTATTAAGGACACCAAAACTCTACACACTGGACTTTATGAGCTACAGATCAGAGGCCGTGAGAGCGCACAGCGATTCCTTCTTTCTGTCACTGGTGGGTAACTCTAAGTCTGTAAGGTGCAAGTCTTTCAGTGACATGTAGTATGATTAGATCAGATATTTGGACGAATCAGATCAGGGATGACATCAGAACCCAAAAGACTAATTCGCCAGAGGTCAAATAAAGCCTGTGGTAAACAGTGTTTACTGTAAAATCTTACTCTTATTGTGCGAATTAAAAATTAAAAATTTGCCTGACACATTCACTGTAATGACTGTTTCTCTTCAGCTGTTCGAGGTCTGTCTCCAGGTGTCGTAGCAGTGATTGTTTTTGCTGTTTTGCTGGTGGTTGCAGCTGCTGTTGTGATTTACTATCGCCGCAAGATCTCTAAACTACAGAAACAAATGGGTAAGAATTACAGCTGATACAGCAACAGGAAAACAATGAGCTTTATTTATGCTACTGTAACAATATTTATTAGCTCAAAAGGGGAAATATTAATAATTAGTCATAACTCGTTATGATTAAAATAACGCTTTCTTAGCACGTAGCTGTGATCGAATTGTTATCAGGGACATTGGTTTTATAAGCAGACCAGAATCAACTCGCAAGAGTGTGCACACAAGTTTTATTTAACTAAATCACAAACACATAACTAAACTAACACACACAAACACACCACTCACGCAATGAGAGAGTGAAAAATGAATTTGAACCGTATCATAACAGGGGAATGAAACAGTGGAAAGAGTAAATTAACAATCGCTGGACGAACCATCAGTTTCAATACTATAAAGCACCTTTGTTAACAACCCCAATCATGGAAAAAACCCGCAGTAAAATCAAGAATCTGTGATTTGTTCATTCTCTTTAACCTTTATTTAATTCACAAAAGTACAAAGAAAAAATGTCCAATGTTTAACCCAACTGCTGGGTTTGTCCATTTTCAACCCAACTTGGGTTGTTTTTAACCCAGCATTTTTTAGAGCGTAGCATCCTAAATTCCCAAACGATTATAAAGTGTAGTGAAAAGGAAAGGTGATGTGACACAGTGGTAAACATGCTTCTGTCCAAACTTTTTTGGAGTGTGTTGCAGTCATCAAAATCAAAATTTGTTTATATTTACAAATTTCTGTCATTAATTACTCACCCTCATGTCGTTCCACACCCGTAAGACCTTCGTTCATCTTCAGAACACAAATTAAGATATTTTTGATGAAATCTGAGAGGTATATGACTCGTCCATAGACAGCAATATAATCAACACTTTCAAGGTCCAGAAAGGTACTAAAGACGTCGTTAAAACAGTCATGTGACTGCAGTGGTTCAGCCTTAATGTTATGAAGAGACGAGAATACTTTTTGTGAGCAAAAACAAAACAAAAATAACAACTTTATTCAACAAATTCATCTCTCCCTGTCAGTCTCCTACACAGTTGACGCAGTGAACACAGTTCAGCGCTTCCGTGTTTACATCAGAACGGCTCCTGCGTCAGCATCACACGCATGAATCGAGCTGATCAAGTGATCAACTTTGGCCAATACTGAGCCAGCATTCAGACGTAGAACCTGGAAGCGCTGGACGTAAACAGTGTATGAGAATGACACAAACGAGAAGACATTGTTGAATAAAGTTGTTATTTTTGTTTTGTTTCTGCTCACAAAAAGTATTCTCGTCTCTTCATAACATTAAGGTTGAACCACCGCAGTCACATGACTGTTTTAACGATGTCTTTAGTACCTTTCTGGACCTTGAAAGTGTTGATTATATTGCTGTCTATGGACGAGTCATTTACCTCTCGGATTTCATAAAAAATATCTTAATTTGTGTTCTGAAGATGAACGAAGGTCTTACAGGTGTGGAACGACATGAGGGCGAGTAATTAATGATTTTATTGCATTTTACAAAACGTCTCATCTTATTTGGAATTGGGGTTGTATTATTTCTGAAAGTGCAGTTTCTGTATAAATGTATGTATGCCACCCATGTGAGTTACGTAATTCAGATGTCCACCTGCATACTCGCTTCATCTCATGAACACATTTTTATGTCTGTTTCTATGTGCTGTTGTGACGGGTGAAGTGAAGAACGTGCCAGCGACAGAAGGAGATTCTGTTCATCTACGCGCTGATCTTACTAAAATAGAGAAAGATGATATGATACAGTGGTATTATGAAGATGAAGACAATCGCATTGCTAAATTCAAAGCAGGGGACAGAAGTCCAGATACATTTCCAGGAGCTGATGGGAGATTCAGAGGCAAGCTGAACTTGGATAAGACTGGAAATCTCTCCATCACAGATATCAGGACTATTTACTCTGGACTCTATATACTAAAGCTCAGCAGCAGCAGAAGAACCAAATACAAGAGATTCACTGTTTCTGTGAAACGTGAGTTTATCAAGTGCTAATGTGTGTTAATGGTTGTGCGCTGTGTGAACAATTTAGATGATCAGAAATTAACTTTTCAAAGTGCTCAAAATTAAAATAAATTTTAATTACTTATAGACTTTAATTACTTTTAAGTAAGAATCTCACACTGTCAAGAATAAAAACATTGATATGAGAATGAAGTCATAAAATTGGCATAATAAAAAGGCATAATACTGCATGAATAAAGCAGAACTATTTCTCGGGGAGGGGGGGGATCACAGTATTATGAGAAAAGGCAATACTACAGGCTAGTATAGTTTATACATTAACTCACTTTGAGTAGTTTACATCTTTAACTGAGATGAAATTAACAAGAGTTTACACTCATTTAAACATCTGTAACTGTCAAACTGTTTTAGTTTAGTGTGATAACGGCATAATTTCACATAACAGACAAGTTAGCTTTGTCTCAAATGATACAAAATGAAAATGAAGTTCTTGGTACATGTCAGACTACCTTAAAAAATTGTCATCTGTATGTATCAGATTTTGAAACTCCAAACTAAATTCATTCCGTTTTCTGCACTTCTGCATTTCTATTGTTTTATATGCTGCTGTGACATGAAGCAAAGGAAGAGTCAGCGAGGATGGGAGGTTCTGTCACTCTCCGGCCTGACCTCTCTAATGCTAAAATTGAAACAGATGATCTTATTCTGTGGACGTTTGGAGCTGAAAAGAGTCTTGTTGCTACAAATGCTGCAAAGCCAGATAAAACTAATGAAAGATTCACAAACAGAGTGGAGCTGGACGAGGAAACTGGATCTCTGACAATCAGTAACATCAGAGCTGAAGACGTTGGACATTATAAACTACAGATCATCAACAGCAAAGAGACCAAAGGCTGGAGAGTCAATTTGATTCTCAATGGTGAGTAGAACAACATTATTATAGTCACTAACTATACAGTATATTGATTTATACAATATTTCTGGTCCTCAAATCTGATTGGTTGAGCAGCGTTCCAAGAGTGTGTTCCTCTTGTTTGCACGTTCCATGTGAGTGTTGTGGAGCACATTGAAAATCTGAACTCATTTCATCCCGGAAATAAAGTTTTAAGATTTTGAAAAAGTTGTTCTTGTAATGAGAAAACTAGTGTTCTCAGACTTCCCACTTTATATCCAGTGGTTATTTCAGTGCATTTTTAAAGTAGTAGTTCTGTATTTATTAAAGGGGTCCTATTATGCCCCTTTCACAAGATGTAATATAAGTCTCTGGTGTCCCCCCACAGATCATTTAGTAACAGCTTGTTAAATTTGCCCCTATTTGGGTGTGAGCAAAAACACGCTGTTTTTACATGTGTCCCTTTAAATGCAAATGAGCTGCTGCTCCCGGCCCACTTTCCAGAAGAGGGCGGAGCTTTAACAGCTCACACTTCGGTTGCTCAACAACAACAAAGCTGGAGAATCTCACGCAGCCAAAATGAGGATTGTCAGTAACGGTGTTCAGCCTTACAGAGTCGGACACTGATGGAGAGACTCAGGAAGAAGTTACAACTTTTAGAATGAAACTGGACGTTTCTGAATGGTTAGTGGATAAATTTATGTAGTTGCTGTGGAGTTGATTCAACTCATCGACCAGCATGTGCCGTCATGTTAATCTTTTGTGCAAATCCAGCGTTGAATTGACCCTCATTTGTGAAGAGTCCGGTGTAAAATGACGGCATGATAACAACACTCTACTACAACAACTTTTTCTTCTCTAAAGCAGCCCAACATGGCCTCACCCCCTTTGTTGTGTGTTCTCGGGGGCGGGGTTTATGTAAATTTTGGGGTTGTGATGTCACCAACCTGGGAAGAAGCTCGCTGTAGTCCCTACCAGCCATTTGTTGTAGTCCTTAAACAATGATTTCTGTAAAAGAAAATATCTCCCTTTGCATTGAACTTTGAGTATCGTAACTTTGCAGATGTTGTTTATGCTCAAACAGCAACATTACACACTAACTAAAGTTAAAAAAAGTGAAATCATAATCAAGGACCCCTTTAAGTAAGGGGAAATATACAGGTACAGTCAGACAGTCATTACAGCGAAATAATCTCCGACAGTGATCCTCTTAACTGTCAAAAGGAAAATTTGAATTCTCAGTTCATGACCCCTTTAGGTTTTCAAGGGAAAAACATCTGTAGCGATTCATATTGTACGAATATTATCTGGAGCTCCCACAGACCTCATTTCTGTCTTACATTTTCTGTTATTTTCAGCATTTCTACTGAACTGTTGTGTCTTCTTTTTGTTATGTAGCTCATCTGTATGTAGATGAATATGTAACAACACTGTCATTGTTTCTGTATTTCAGATTCCACAAGGAATGAATCAGTGACTGCAGGGACATCGCTGTTGTAAAATCAAGGGGAGGAATCGACTTCAGTTTGAGATAAGACACACCCACCAGTGTCAATCACTTTGACATCATCAACATGTGAGCACCATATACAACACCAAAAACACATTTCTTTCCTTCTTGTGAAAGTGAGAAACCGGTTTCTGTTGAGCTGTTAAACGTGCGGGTAAAACGTTTCTTTGGTTGGTGGTTGATGAAACTCTTTCATACATAATGTTACAGGTCATACATGTTGCTTTATTAACAAAATACTGTTTTGATTCTCACATCTTTGATATTGTGCAATCGTAAACTGCGAGATAGAAATTTCATATAAGATGTGGGAATCACTGAATGTGTTATTGCTTTGAAAAATCAAGGAGTGGGCAGTGCAATGGGGATTCTTGATTGAAAGAATTGAGCGCAATGGTCAAACATG